>JBCEWE010000454.1:4591528-4616528 GCA_039877035.1 Silurus lanzhouensis | reverse complement strand
GTAAAGTATTATACAATAGACACAATTGCTGTAGGATTGACCAATTAGTAATTTTGATTTGATTCAGAATCAAATAAATCATATTTATAAATAGACTATTTTTAACAATATCTATGAAAAGCTAGTTAATTATACAAAAAGGATAAGGTGGGCTGATTAGAACTCATAATTCTAAGCAGAAATACAAAATTTGGATTATCAGGAAAATGATTATCAGGGAAATTAATGCTTGTAATCTGATTTTGACTGTGTTCATGTGCTTTTTATGTGTGTGATTTGTCCATTAGTTCTTGTCCAGGCATGTGAAGTAGGCATGGAATTCAGACAAATTAATAGTAAGTTTAAGTTGCCAAAAACTAATGTAAATATGTTACCAGAAATCACAATTTGTTCTTTATCATTTAATCAAAGCTTTTAAGCTCAAATTACTCATATCAGTCTGTTGAAACAGCCTTAGTCTTAATCTCATAACACATGCTGCTACTGCATCTTGGGCTCTGATTTCACCCAGGTCACTAGGTTTGTCTCAGCAAAGATGACAGTGTCAGAATCTAACTCTTATCATTTACCAACCCCAGCCTCCTAATTGCTCTGAAAATGGGCATTTTGAATATCTCAAGGGATTTATCAAACCAATTTGAATAACTTCGCTTTTTCACAGATGGCCAAATATCCAGGCCTGATGTATCCACATTAAATTCCAATTAGACATTTAGTGCAAATAAGTGCTTCACATTACTCACACCTTTTACTAGTTTAGTGTATGTCTTCCTCACTCTCAGTTGCCCTCCTGAAGAACTAATCATCACAGGCTTAAAATATTTGTGGCAATTATATCTGGGCATAATTTCAAGCCACCAGTATGTTTCAATTGCCTCAGTTTCTGGGCTTGAACAAGACAAAAATTGTGAGCGGATCATAATCATTATTAACATCGTTGTCTTTTATACTGGGGACCTGTGAATCTCCAATCCCAATTCTGTGAACCAGTCTAAAATATTGTATCGCTAAGCTGTTGCTTATCTTGTATTCCTAGATGATTAGCTTTATTAGTGTGTGTGTGTGTATATACAGATTATTTACTTAAGTGCAGTTCAGATGGGACTTTTTTTCACATGGGACTTTTTGTTGCCCTAAAGCAAGTACAGAATGTGGCACTAAGGCTTTACTCTTTTATAACTTTATACTGTAATGATTTACAATCCCACAATTTCATCATTCAAAATAGGATTGTTGCCTTTGAATCTTGAGTTGTGTCTTCTAAGAGAATTTTCCTGACCACTCAGAGATGTTAATCAGCATCCATATTTCTGTACCTGAGCCTGTGTGACAACGTCTACTGTAGTATACAAATATAGAAAGCGGTATACAAATAAAGCTCACATAAATAGACTATACGGGTTTTAAACTTTATACAACAGTTAGTTTTGGTCCACTGAACACACTTTTGGTCACACAAGTGCTTCTATATTTCCTATAACTGTACTTACAATGTTTATTATTTCACTCATGTGTGAGACAAATAACATTTCCCATAATGACAGTAGGTTTGGAAGCATCAGTGGACATGGCAGATGTTACTTTTCAGGAACATAATTTCGTGTCAAAAGTATTAAAGGTCTTCAGATGAAAATAAGAAAAATAAAGAAAGAGGTGCCCATTTCAAAAGGAATGTAATTAGCCAGCTACCCAGCACGCTAGCCTGCATGCTATAAAATGGCTCCTCTGCTATCTTACACTGAAAGGTCACTTACTTAATACCAATTTCTGGTTTATAGAACCTTACAACAAAAGCAATACCACACTCTCAATCATGCAGTTAAAACTAAACATGAGCACGGCTGCCTCTTGCCCATAGATAATCGTACAACCGAAAGTGTGATATTGCTTTTTGCACATGTGAAATTACTTAAATGAAGTGCATTTTCGTTCAAACGGCCATGACCTATACCTATTGTCTTTTTTTCACCCATCTGGAAAAGGAACATATATAATGGTAGACACATTTTCCAGTCTGTGTTAAATTTGAGAATAGATTGAAGAAGTCAAGTTTTGAAACAGTGACAGAAAGGAACATCAAAAGTTAAAGAACAGGCATATCAGCAGAGAGGTGGTTTCTATTTAAACCATGAATGTCATTACAAAGTCTGCATACAATATACATGGCGGTATAAACCATATATATTTTTACTCCTATCCACACACACACACACACACACACACACACACACACACACACACACACACACACACACACACACTGTTAAAAGGGGATGGCCTTTCTATTAAATGTCACTAAAGCTAAGAGGTGATTGAACCCCTCAGCTGAGAGTCACTGTTAACACACCGCAGTATATTACTCACCCCGCTGTGTGTGTGTGATTGTGTATCAGTGAAAGAGAGGCACTTGGTATATGAGAAAGTGATTTTGCACTAGAGCAGGTGTGTGTGTGTGTGTGTGTGTGTGTGTGTGTGTGTGTGTGTGTGTGTGTGTGTGTGTGTGTTAAATTTGGACAGCCAATAAAGCAAGGGGGAAAAAAACAGTATAACATACATATGGCATCTTTAAGTTTCAAATATCAACATCATAGTCACTAGACTTTCTTCATTCTTCAGTCTCTCTTGTCTTACACATTTCACTTATACTTTTATATAATCTTTAATTTAATTTATCAAGTAATGAAATGCATGCCTACTGCAAAAACACCAAACCACTATTAATGAGTTTATTCTAATAGGGTCTATAATAACGGCTCATGCGCATGGCCTTGTAAAGTGAACCAAAATAATGACTAATTTTACATGTGGACGAATAAAGACAACAAAACCAACTCTTGAAACAGCTGACCATTTTCCGTAAAAAAAATGTTTTTTAACATTCGTGACTGTCTAACAGTCTATTCCTTTCCCTTTTACATTTTACATGGAAGACTTCATGCTTGTGCTTGGCAGTATTATGCATCTTTTTCTAGCAGGAGTGCAACTGAACGTCTCTAGGTTACGTGTGTAACCCTAGTTCCCTGAGGGAACGAGACGCTGCGTCGGAACGCTTTGAAAAAGCGCCTGAGTGTTCATGCTCTGAATAACGTGTGTAATCAGTCAAAAATTGGACGCTGGCCGTTGCTGATGAGGTGACGTCACGACCAGGAGTATAAAACGCATATGAGAGAAGCCAGCGGCAGCTTCTGTAAGGGAGAAGAAAGCGCCGCAGGGACGCTGGAGGTGTGGCACAGAGACGCAGCGTCTCGTTCCCTCAGGGAACTAGGGTTACATACGTAACCTAGAGACGTTCCCTTTTAGGAACTCGAGCTGCGTCGAAACGCTTTGGAAAAGAGTGTCCAATCACGCCAGACTGACCAGTCCAAGCCCAGTGTGTATGTGACCACAGCTAGAGGAGGACCGAGGGGCCAGGAGTGGCACTGCGGTCCAGGTTATAGAACCTCACAAAGGTCAGTGGGGCGGACCAACCCGCAGCGTCACATATGTCTTGGAGGGGAACTCCAGAGGACCAAGACTTAGAGGCAGCCACACTCCGGGTGGAGTGAGCTCTGACCTCGAAGGGAGTGGGGCGACCAGAGGACTCATAAGATGACGTGATAGCATCAATGATCCACCTGCTCAGAGTCTGCTTATTAGCAGGCAAGCCTCTCTTGGGAGGGCCGTAGCAGACAAACAGCTGATGGGACCTTCTCCAAGGACCCGTCCTGCGGACGTAAGTGTCCAGAGCACGCACCGGGCAGAGCCAGTTAAGCTTCTCCTGGTCTGGGGCCTGGAATAGAGGAGAATAGAATGCCTGTAGCCTAACGGGCCGTGGGACGACCGAGGGCACCTTGGGGATGTAACCTGTACTTTTAGGGTGGACGGAGCCAACCCCTTGGCGAACTGTCCCTGGAGAAAATCCAGCACTGAACCAACTGGGCAGTGGACTGGATCCAGCCGGTGGTGCTCACACCACGAGCAGAACAGACGCCACCTGGCGGCATACAACCTCCTAGTGGAGGGAGCTCTGGAGTGGAGAATGGTCTCTACCACCTCGGTGGAGAGACCAGAACCTCGGAGCCTGCCCCCTCAGGGGCCACAGCCACAGCCTCCACAGCTCCGGGCGGGGGTGAAATATGGCACCCCCTAGCTGAGAAAGGAGGTCCCTCCTCAGAGGAATCTCCCACGGAGGGTGCTCGAGGAGAGCCACCAAATCTGCGAACCATGGTTTGCGTGGCCACCTTGGAGCTACCAGGAGGAGACTGACTCCATCCCGGCGAACTCTCTCCAAAACTCCCGGAAGCAGCGCGACGGGGGGGAAAAGCGTACAGACGCAGCCTCGGCCACGCCTGAGACATAGCATCCAGCCCCAGCGGGGAGGGAGGCGTAAGGGAGAACCAGAGGGGACAGTGCGATGTCTCTCGAGACGTGAACAGATCCACCTGGGCTCTTCCGAATTTCTCCCAAACCTGTTCCCAATTCCTGGGCCCAAAGGAGGACCTGGTGTGCCAGCCTGCACAGGGGGCGTGAGCGCAGACCTCCTTGATGGTTGATGTAAGAGACACCAACACGTGGTGACCTCTGAGGTCTGAGAGGAAATGCTTCAAAGCTAGAAGCACGGCCAGCATCTCTAGGCAATTGATGTGCCACAGTAGATGGGGCCCCTCCCACAGACCTCTGGCGGAGCGACCACTCATGACCGCTCCCCACCCTGTGAGGGACGCATCCGTCGTTAGCATTAAGCGACGACCGGGGACTCCCAGCACAGGGCCTAGAGATAGGAACCGGGGATCTCTCCAAACATCCAAGGCACGTAGGCATCGCCGCGTGACCTTGATGGTACGGAGCGGGTTGCCCCTCCGTGAGAACCCGCAGGTCCTGAGCCACCACTGAAGGGGCCTCATGTTCAGCAGGCAAAGCGGAATCACACTGGACGCAGCTGCCATAAGCCCTAGCAGTTTCTGGAACTGCTTGACAGTGAGAGGCTGCCCTTCTCTGACCTTCCCGACGGCCGCAAGAATGGCCACAATGCGGGCAGGAGAAAGCTGCGCACGCAAAGTAGTCGAATCCCATATGACACCGAGATAGGTGGTTCTCTGTAAAGGAGAAAGCACACTCATCCCGGCGTTCAGCTGAAACCCCAAAGCCTTCATGTGGGCGAGAACGACATCCCGATGCCGGACCGCCAGCTGCTCTGACTGAGCTAGGATCAACCAATCGTCGATGTAGTTGAGGATGCGGATGCCCTGAGACCTCAGGGGAACCAGAGCCGCATCCACACATTTCGTGAAGGTACGGGGTGAAAGGGCAAGGCCAAATGGAAGAACCCGAAACTGGTAAGCTTCGGCCCCGAAAGCGAACCTCAGGAACCTCCTGTGAGAAGGTAGGACGGACACATGAAAGTACGCGTCTTTTAGATCCACCGTGACAAACCAGTCCTCGGATCTGATTTGAAGCACGACCTGCTTGAGGGTCAGCATCTTGAACCTGAGTCGCATGAGAGAACAGTTCAGCTGACGTAGATCTAAAATAGGACGCAACCCACCGTCCTTCTTGGGAACTATGAAGTACCGGCTGTAGAACCCGGACTCTCGTTCTGATGGAGGGACCACCTCGATGGCCCTCTTCCTCAGGAGAGTATCTACTTCTCGTTCCATGACCAGAGCCTGCTGTCGTCCCACCAGAGTGGGAAGAACCCCATGAAAACGGGGCGGAGGAGACCCGAACTGAATGGAGTAACCCCGCTCTACAGTACGCAGGACCCATCGAGACACATCTGGGAGAGCTTTCCAAGCTCCCAGAAAATGCCTCAAGGGTATCAGCCTCTCGAGACTGACCTCCGGAACGCTCAGAGCCAGGGCCGCGCCCTGAGACGGTTTTAGGGGAGGCGAGATCTCCTGGACCACAGCGATGCCGGGTGGAGACCAAGGAGAGAGTTCGCTGTAGCTGGCCGCGCACTGAAGCACCGAGGGTGGCAGGGTTAACGGACCAGGTCCCTGAGGGGGCTGGGACAGGGCCTGCACCGGGAAAAAGCGGTGTGACACGCCCCCCACAGCCAGATCCCCAGAAAGTTCTCTGTCAGGATCTTTTTGCCGAAGCCTTTTTGTTGGAGATGACAGTCCTCAGATCTGTCACCTCACGAGGCTTCGACGCCGAGCGCCGCGCAGGATTCCTCACAGGGGAGAGCGAGTCACGACACTGCGTTTCTGAACCTCCCGATGGGAGACGGAGGGCTGCGGCTGGGGCTGAGCCTGCCGAGCAGCCCCCTGTGAGCGGCGTGGGAGGTAACGCTGGAACGCCGCCGCTTGTTTCCTATTTTCCTGAAACCTCTCAACCACCGAATGTACAGAATCGCCGAAAAGGCCAGAAGGAGTTAGCGGAGCGTCCAGTAACACGGCCCTGTCCCTATCAGACATGTCTGACAGTGTGTGCCACAGGTGCCTTTCTGTAGAGACCAGGGCAGCCATAGACCGGCCAATGGCCCTAGCGGTCTCCTTAGTGGCTCTGAGAGCCAGATCTGCTGTACGGCGCAGCTCATCAAACTGGCCATCCACGGCACCCCCCACATCCAATTCACGCAGCAGGTCAGCCTGATATGCTTGCAACACCGCCATGGTGTGCAGGGAAGAAGCAGCCCCACCTGCGGAAGCATAGGCTTTACCCACGAGCGCAGAAGTGCTGCGTAGGGGCTTTGTGGGTAACGTCGGGGTGTTAAGGGAAGAGACGACTCTGGGAGAGAGATAGGTGGCAAGTGTCTCTTCAACCTGAGGCATAGCCTCATAACCATATTCTTTCCGCCCAAATATGTGGGAATACACAGTAGAAGTAAGGGTGAAGGGGCGGGCCGAGTAAGGTTTAACCCACGACCTAGACACCTCGGTGTGTAGATCGGGAAAAAATGGAAGACCCCTGCGCCCCCCTGCGCTCGCGGCAGGGGGAAGAATCCACCGAAAGGCATGCTTCCGAATCCTGCGAGCGAGCGCTAGACAGAGCAGGTGAGGCTGGAGATAGGGAAAAACCCGTCTCGAAACCCTCTGCAAGGTCCATCTGCGAACCCCAGGATCTGGCACGCCGCTCTGCCTCAGCGAGAGCGGGACCAGACCCGGAAGGATTTAGAGCACCCATTTCATTGAAAAGAGCCTAGCGAGCGCAGAGACATGCGAGCACAGTGAACACACTCAGCTCCCTCTTCGAGAACCGATCTCGCATGCTCCGCACCCAAGCAAGCAACACACAAGCTGTGCGAATCCCCCCCCCGTAATATAGCGGGGGCAGGGAGGAACGCACGGCCGAAAACTGTGCTTAATTTTTCCGCCTGCTTTCATTATTTCTCCGTTTTTTGTTTTTTTTTTGACAGACAATAAGACGAACAATGTCACACAAACACACAGAGCGCTTTCTGAAAACACAGAAGCTGCCGCTGGCTTCTCTCATATGCGTTTTATACTCCTGGTCGTGACGTCACCTCATCGGTGACGGCCAGCATCCAATTTTTGGCTGATTACACACGTTATTCAGAGCATGAACACTCAGGTGCGTTCCCAAAGCGTTTCGACGCAGCTCGAGTTCCTGAAAGAAAACCACAGCTTTAGCATAACGGAGACCTGGATTTGTTGCATATCATGTAATGTTACTGTAGAAAGATATAATTGTGTTGTTCCCTAGCACATAAACCACAACAATTTCAAGTTCCACATGTAACTTACTGCATTTTTCAGAGAACTACAAGTAAGACACTTTACGGTGTGCTCCAGGAAAATGATCAACATTGGGGTGCATTTGTCAGGATCATGCCACCTGTCATGTTGCTTTATGTATTATAGAAGACATACTGTACCCAGTATTTTTTGTTGAATTCACCAAAACAAAACATTGCTGAATCTTCAATTACAATAAAAATCATGTATTTTGGTGTAATTATGTAATAATGAGTACAAATAAATATTATTAAGGGGAAATAAAAGATTTAAGCTTATAAGCAAGACAAAGCTTTTGTTGAAGTGTGGGATATATTGTTGTGGGGAAAAAAAAAAGGAAAAAAAAAAATGTTTTTCCCCTTCCGAATCCGAAACCTAGTAAGCAGACAATCTTATTCAGCGAGACATATTTTGGATGCATTATAGTAGGGCTACTTTATTTCCTGATTGAACAAACCCGGTTAAAATTTCATCACAAAGCTTGCAGTACAATATGATGTTTGTTTTCCCCCACACACACTGTTTCACTGCTGAAATTTGATCAGCCATCTACAGGCTTTGAGAGATAAGTTAAAGGGAATCAAATGAAAATAAGACAGGAAGAGAATGAAAAAAACAAGACAAGAAAAGCGTCAGTTGTGAAATGGACAGATTGTGAGAACTTTATCGTAAGTGTCCTATATAATAATATGCAAATACTGTTTTTGTTATACCAGTGAAAATTTTGGAAAATATGCTGCATCTCTAAAGTCTAATGAGTAAATGTAGCATTGCTACTGTTCTGGACTAATTCTACTACTTAAAGAACATTTATGGTATTTGGCAGACACATTTATACAGAGGGACCCACTGATTAGTAGTCCAATGCCTTAATCATAGAGATTTGACTTATTGAAGATAAAATAAAAATAAATTCTCAATTTCTATTAAAAGGAGTTTTTGGAGTCTATCAGGAAAAGTAAAATATTATAACAATAGTACACAAAAAGCCTAAATCTCTCTCTCTCGTGTGTATAAATATATATATATATATATATATATATATATATATATATATATATATATATATATATATATATATACAGTGGAACGCGGTTATGTCGAGGGCCTAGGAGACGCCAAAAAGCGTTGAGATAACCGATGATCGAGATAAACGAAAACCAATATGGCGGCAGTATATTAACGTGCTTGAAATTTCTTTATGTACATGATGTGCGTTATAAAATGAGAATGTACATGCACGTGTTTTTGGAGGTTTTTTACACAACAGCGTTGCCGCGATTTGTTTGAGGAAAGCATGCTATAAAAATGTACATACATGTTTGTTTACACCAAAAGGCATATGTGCACAAACTAACAGCAGAGATTTACCAGTATACAATACAAACCACCGTCGATTCTCAAAACAAACCTTTATTATATTCTCTAACATTCCAAACACAAAGATCGCTCACAAAATCACAAAAAAACGTGCGGGTGTAGTTCGTTTTTACAAAAAGCTAACCAGTGTCAAAATTAAATTCTCGAGTCATTTTACTCTGACACACAGCTCTGAAAAGTATCCCACACCTGTAGCATCTGTAAGGCTTGATTTTTCCACCACTTCCGCGAGTTTTTCTGCGGCTGCACAGTGCCGTCTCACTACCGTATTTTTGCTTATATAAGATGCACCCTGGGTGAGGGGTATTTAAAACTTTCTATAAGACGCGTCTTATATACGCGAAAATACGGTAGTGAGATAGTGACGTGGCAAAAGGCGGCGATGCGTCATGCGGATCGAGATAACCGACGTTAAGTGGCAAATTTGCCCCCCCTTGTGCTCGGAGATATTAGGGTTTGTCAAAAATGCTAAGACAAAAACAATACATATATATATATATACACACACACACACACACACACACACACACACACACACACACACAAAACTAGAAAGAACAAAAATACTACAGCAGATCGTCCCAAGGGTTTGACTTACGTCATACAGTCAACATAAAAAGTCTACACAGCCCTATTTTAATTAAAAGTGATATATTGTAGTAGATAACAAATTTTAAGTAAGAAACCAATTTTTTTAATGTATAATTATATGGTCTCACACAAATGTGCACATACCTCAACTAATACTTTGTTAAAGCTCCCTTTGCTTCGAGCACTCTACCAACATAACACAGCAAAACTGATTGGGGGTTTTATTCTGTTCTTCCTTTGAAACATTCTACAGAGATATCAAATTAAGAGGGGATCTCAATGTGCACAGCACTTCCAAGTTATTCCACAGCTTTTTAGAGAATTTAGATCTGATGGAGCCACTCTAAAACATTGATACTCTTCTTCTGAAGCCATTCTTTTGACTTTGATTTGAGTTTTGGATCGTTACCACACTGGAAGATGAAACACTTTGCTCATCTTCACCTAACAGAAGCCTGCAGGATTTGTGACAGCAAAGATTTGCATTTGGAGCCTTCCATGATTCCTACTATCCTGAGAAAGGGATTTCATCTAGCTACCTTAGCGCATATCCCAGGCATGTGAAAAAATACAATTGGTTCCGCATATAGGGAGTAACCAGTACAATCCAGGTTTTTTGCAGCTACTGCTGCTGTAGGTGTCTTGGCAGCCTTCCTATAGTACTCTCTATAGTAATTTTTGAGGGATGTGCTATTCTTGGTAATGTCATTGCAGTGTCCCATTTTTATTTTATTTTTTTTACTTTTTTTACGTTCATAATACGTTATCTTGGAAATGTTTTGTTCCCCTTCCCTATATGATACCTTTTCAAAATAAATAAATAAATAAATAGAGAAACAGGTATAAAGTGAGAGACACAAATATATTATAACAACTGATACAATTTATTGCATTTCAAAAATACAGGAGTGCTCCTAACTCCTTATAATCTTAATCTAGTTATTTTAAATTCAAGCAAAAAATCACCTTATTTAAACTTGAAGACCATAGTCATATACTGTTCATAAATTTTTTTTTAATTATAAAAAAATATATATATTTTCTACTAAGACAATCAACTAGTCCCAAAAACACAAACACGTGAATCAAAAAGTATATACCACATTGACTCAAAGCTGAATCAAAGCTTCCAAGGCAAAAGAAAATAGTTTAAAAACTTAAAAGAAATGATCTTGTCTAAGATGTGCCATTGCATTTCTGTGTGCTTATAGACAGACACATGCACTTGCATGAATAGAGGCTTCAGTCAAGGGCAGAATTCGCAGAATAAAAAAAAAAACTAAAAAAAAACACAACAAAAACAAAAGAGAACAAGAACGCCAGTAGTCTCAAAAAAGTATGAAAACATTATAGTAAACAAATAAATCTGTTTCGCCTAATGTCTGCTGTTAATCATGGGAAACATATTATATTTTATCTCACTTCCAGCTTCTCCAGGGACAAGCTACAATACCATAATTGTTTATATAGCTCGTGAAGGAAAAAGAAATATGAAATGACAAAATGATTGTCACAGTGTACAAAGAGGATTATCTTAACAGTAATAGAAAACTGGAATTAGAAAATTATCCTCTGCTTCCTTAAGTTCAACACCAGATAATATATTGTAGATGCTTGAGGCATTTGCTGTAATTACAGTCACAAAGCGTCAGTGTCCACCACTGATTGCACTCTGTAGACAGGTGTCCCTTTGAGCTGCATTTTACACAAACACTCACTTCAATCGCAATGACAGCCATCACACTGCCTCGAGTGCTGCTTTTTGTTTTGCCAGCAATTAAAAGCTGTGCAGAATCAAAGTGCTATTTTTCTGATTGGGGACCCATAATAAAATAAAGCTTCAGCTTCAGTGAAAAGAATATGATGCATGAGCCCAAGCTATTTTTCACTGATCTGCAATTTTAGTGTAACCTATTAACATGCCGGTCAAAAGATAATAACAAAATTCTTAAGATATACATTATATTCTAGCTCAGAGCCTGCAATAATTGTTAACAATAAAAGGGTTTCCATCATGTTATCGGAAAAGAAGGATTGAAGGTAAGGCAAAAAAACATGCTCGGACACTGGATTAAAGGATAGAAAATGATTTTGTACACTGAGAATTCTGAATTGGGTTTATGGATGGGTGCATGTGTGGATGAAATTCCCTTCTCTGGGTTGTGTCAGTTTTGAGAAAACTCATGAAACGATAATGACAATGATAAAAAGTCTATGACTGGTTATTTGTAAGTCAGTCAATAAAAGCAGTAAACTATGCACATCATTCAAGTACCTGTCCAAATCTCCATCTTAAACATTGGTCGGTGATAGTAAGAAATACTCCTTTAATATTAGTAAATGCACAGAAATTCTTGGTTTTGAATTTACTTGGGTTATTAAATGTAACCTGCTGATCCAGAGGATTTAAAAAAAAAAATTGTTGTTACAAGTTATTATTTCATTATTTTGCGCATACCTTTTCTATTGTTAAAACAAACAGAGTACCCTTATTTCAAGAAAAAAATTGCAAGAAACTGAGGAGTTACAGTTTTGTCTCACAGGTTCTAATTTGACACTATTTATTTTACTTCACAGTGGCAAAAAAGATCATACTTTAAAATATTAACTAAAAGAAAAACATTTACAAAAGAAAAATATTCTAATAAAGGAGAGACATATATTTACTTGAAATTTACTACTGACCACCATTGGAAAATTCAAGCTGTTCCTGTCCATGTTGTATGCAAATCAGATCCTAGCCAATGCACAGAGGGAAAAAAAATCCTAGCAAAATTAATGCAGTACTAGCAGACAGGCTATTGGGGGGAAACATTTTTTTTTGTTAATTTTCACCCTTGATCATTAAGCAAAATAGTATGTGCTCTGTCCTGCCAAAGTAAGCACCTATATTAAACAAAGAAGCTCATGATGAAGTGACTCAACCTTTTGACATATATTAGGTTAATAAATGACTATCCCAATTTCATGATCATTATAATGTTAGACATACTTATAATTACACATATTTTGCCCTCATTGCTTTACATGGCAATGCCAAGACAAAATAGTTCCTAGCCAAATCTTATGGAACATCTCAATGAATTTTAATTACTGAAGTGATTATCCTTCCTGAAACTATTACAATTTTAAATATGATAAATTGACAATTGCTGGATGAATGTTCTTTTTATACTCAAATTATTCTATAGAATATGTGATGTGTTAGCAGTTAATTTGTAAAATAAAACAGGTTTAATAGTGAAATAGCAGTTAAGTGGAATGTTCAGTATTTGCTAGGCTTTAAAGTAGAGACTTGCACAAACTAGGAGTACCTCGGTACACGATGCAAACAAGTGCGCCACGGGACAACATTTAATTGGTGAATGCGGGTGCGGGCAGTGGAATACTTGTGTTTGCGGGTTGCGGCAAAATAAAATAATTTGCGGGACTTCCGCAAAATGGTCTTTAAGATACGATAAAAAGAATAAATTACTAAAAAAACAAATATAACTCATGTATCTACTGCACAAAAGCAACAATGGCAACTAAAATAAAATAAAACGATTTACAGACACGAGGTCGGAAGTGAACTCTCGTGTGGTTCATGCGCAATAATTACTAGAGCACACTGAGGCACAATGTCTGAAGCGCAAGACAGAGGAGAATCACTAAGTGCTACAGTTATTACTTCATTATTAAAGAAAGAAACATACAACACAAAATATTGGGTATGTAATGTGCTCCAAGCATGCACTGTAAAACTTTCCACATATTATCCAAGGAGAGAAAGCATAAGTTGCTAACTCAGAAAACCAGCATCACCAAACTCACTAGCCATTAGAGATTTGTATGTTACCACATAAAAGGTTCTGTTCTTATGCAAGCCCTGGACAAGAAAAGTCCAAAACTTAGGGACATTGATCCTACACAAGTATTCGCCCACCACTAAGAGGTCATAAAAAAAAGAATAATTTTGTCCGATTTTAGACAAAGGGCTTAAGTAGTTCCTAAAAACCTAAAATATTTATTTTTGCTTATTTACATGCATAAGGTTTTCAGAAATATTTAATTACATGGATTCACATTGGCAACACAGCACAATGCACTATACTCCCATTGTTCCAAAAATGTGTGCAATCCTGTATTAAGATCTACTTTTGATCCTTTTTCTGCCTATTAATAGTTTTAAGATCTAAATGTGGCCTTGTCTTGACCAGAGACATTAGATTGCTGCTTTATTTGACCAGGCTAGACATATTCATCCATTCCACTCAAATTAGTCCAGACAGTGAATAAGACTGAATTCTGTCTGGTCCCCTTTTTTCTTGTGAGATAAACTGATCCACTAAAGTGCCATTAAAATAAATTATTAAGGCAGCATTTTTAATGCTACCTTATATAGCTCTCTTTAGCTTGCATAAAAGCTCCTCAGGTTGGTTCACACTTCTCCTCATGGAAAAATACACCCAATGTAATGGCATCTGCTGCCATATGGTGACATTCCAAATTTAGGAAAGTTTTGACAATGTGCATGTGGACCTCTGCACAGATGCCAATCAGCCACTGCAGATTGCTCATTGCTCCCTCTAGGCCAAGCTGGAAAGCCTTGTGCGACAGGATGTACTGGCCCACGTCTTGCCTCATAAGCTACTTTGTCCCTTTTTACACCTCTTTTGTGAATAGCTTTTAACAGACAGGCCACAGTCCTAATTGCCTCCGAAGATTTTTGATTTTCAGTGCTACGTTACTGGTCAGAACACTTTGGCCATTTTCTCTTCAACCAGATCTGCTAATTAAATTGAAGAGAGAATTGGTTTCCCAGCCAGCTGAAGACTGCAGTCTTTCAGTACATAAAACACTGGGCACCCAGACCTTGTATATGTTTAGGTGGAAATGCACTGTTCAGTCCCTAAAATACATAGTCAAGTATTGTATAGGATGTCAATGACAGTGGTTCACAGCAACACTGAATGCAGAGGGGGCTCTTTATGAGGCTCATACACTTAATACAACTTGAAAGGAGTCATGGCACTTCTAGCCACCATAATTTGCATGACATGAGATTCCTCTTGAGCTTCTTAAGGCCCTACCTTACAAGTCTATGCGAGATGCTAAACTGAAATTGACATCTTAAAGGCACAATAATCAGATTTGTGTGAAAACCAGCAATCAGGTTTACTTCATTTAAATGCTGTTTTTTTAATTCCTATTTGAAATAAAGGTTTAGAAACAAATGTAAAAGTGAAACTATCAGACACACATATAGAAGTGCAGGATGTTTGTCTTCAAATTCAAGAGCAAATTAAATAACTCAAAGAAATGATTAAATGGTGTAATTTTTGCTATCCTCCATGCCTCCATGAAATATCAGTGGCAGAGGGATCAAAGCTGAATTTGATTGAACTTAAGCAGAATGTGTAAAATCCAAATGGTGTGAAACATTTCTTGGGAAGGTAACAAACTCTTGGCTGATGAAAAGCAATCATGTCACTTATCAGGTGAAAAAAACCTGATTCATGTAGACCCACCATTTTTACAATATCAGATGTGCATTGATTTGCTTTGATCAGAGTCCAAATGTATTTATTTATCTATTTTTTGCAATTATTTTGTACTGCTAAGCATACTCATTCTCTTTCTTGCTCGAGGTAGGCACCGATTGCCATGAACACTTAACGACATCATCATTAAATATTAAATGGCTACATTCATTAGGCCCTTGACTGGGACAGCCACAGTGTAACAACTTCAGGCGTTGCATTACTTTTCCTGTGCAACATGTGTTTGGACCAACAACAAAAAAAAAAGTAAAATGGCTAAAATGCAAATGCAAAAGAGACTGGCAAGAAATTGGCATATTCAATGATTGCAGTCTTTGAATATGTACATTATAGTGTACTTATTTTTTACTATGCAAATTACATTTGGATACTGATAATGAACCATTTGTTTCTTTTTCACAAACAGCATTAAATACCCGAATGATAAACGATAGAATGCTAAAACCAGTAAAGTATGTGAGAGTAGCTGTGTGTCATCCAAAGTCTTTCAAGAGTAATGCATAGGCATTAAATCATAGTACACTCACTCCCACACCACTGGCAATGGTACACATAGCAATTTTCAGTTACTGGACAAAAATTCAAAAAGCTCAGAGCAAGTCTTTTGTTTTTCTATAATGGGTTTATATATCTTTACTGGGAGCTAACTAAAAGAGGCAGAGAAGGCACAATAGCCAAATTAAACATTATTTTGGGGATATAAACACAGCATAGAGAAATGTATTTTGTGTGCATGAATTTGCATGTTTCTCAAGAACAAAAGCTTATATTGTGGGGGTGTATGGACAAGAGTTAAACAATCCTTTGACTCTGGGCATGGTTTTAAAATCACAGGGGTGCATTTAAATCAGGAAAGCGTGTGCTGGAGGAGGCAGAAGGTGGAAAGCTTTCAGATCATTTTCTGGCGAACGATACAGGAATGCAGAAAAAGGAGAACAATGAAGTTGGCGGAAAATAAACATAGTGTGTGCTTCATTACCTGCCAAGGAGAATGACTAGAGAGAAGAACATACAAATCCCTTCTGAAAAGCAAAAGCTTACACTAGCAAAGTTGTTTACCAGCATGACCAGCATTGTATTAGTTGGATGTTTGTTGGTTGCAAGGAAGAAAATAGAGTTAAAACATGAGGGGAATGGAGATCACATTTAGAAATCCCAGCTACACTACTTTTGGTTTGATTTCTCTTCATCTGAAAATCCATCATTCACTCTGAGGATGCTGCACAAGGACAGCCTAAAGATCAATGAGGTTACAGTGGATAATACCATATAGAAACCATAAAGATGGACGTGTGTGCTTTTTTCTTGGATAGCCTAGGTCTGCAATTGCTATGAACAGTTTTGCACCCAAGTCTTAATCAATGAAAACTTCAGAAATTACTCTGATGCACATAGTCAGAAGCTGCTCACAAGTTTTAAGTTTCACACACAATTTAACTTTTCACTCTCTACTGTACAGTTAAAGAAGGGAACTGATTTATAATTTATAATATCCAGTGTCACCCAGATGAGAATGGGTTCCCTTATGAGTCTGGATCCTCTCAATGTTTAGAAATTCATGTGTTATTCTACAGCTCTCTTCAGAAATCCAGCAGTACAACTGCAGAGTTTCAGCAGTTTTTGGGGCTACAATGTGACTCTGTGAAGAGAGTGGTTTATGGCAGAGTACAAGTACAGCATATGTACCCATATTATTTTGAAAAAATAACAAAATTCTTACCAAAGCTGACAAACAGAATTATTTTAAATAAAAAAATTAGCATGGATTAGCATGTTAATTTACTCAAGGACTGTATAGTATTATGAAAGAGTTAAAGAATAACATCACACTGACCTGGTCTATTAGCAAATGTATTGTACCTAAGATTTTAACAATGTGAGCTCACATGTTTTTATCAACAAAAATCTTTTGTTGTCCATCTTGTGATTTCCGGCTTCTTTTGGAATACAAATTGGATACATTCTCACAGGACTACTTTGTCATTGTGAGCACTGATCTTATTCCAACTTCAGACATGCCCACCTGGATGATAAATTGGAGGTAAAGCTCACACTACCTGAGCAGTGTGGTAGTGGTGAAAGGTTTTTCAAAAATTGTAATGTTTAAATGGCAGTGTGAGATCAGGGTTGGTTGTGAGGCCATGCTCTCAACAAAATAGTCATATTAACATCAATTACCGTTTCATGCCTGGCCATCATTTAGTTTTCAGAACCTTGAATTCCTTTTTGTATTGTTTTTTTTATACACGCACTGAACAATTCACACTGGTGTATTATACATACTAAATGGTTTGTGGTAATTGTAGAGAGAAAAATAAATCAGAAAATTCCAGTCCAATTATACAGTATCGCAGACCATGTGTGAGAAAACTGTGACATTTTTATGATCAAATGAAAGAAAAAGAGAGCAATACTCTTTCCATATATACTCCGTCTAACACGTCTTCGACTAATTAGGGGGAAGCTGATACGAATGAATTGTTAATTAATTAGCACCAATTTCCGCTTGCCATTCCGCTTGCTTCATTTTATGAATGGGCTCAAACGCCTATTCAATCTCTAAGCACAGAACACTACAATTCTCAAGATACTGCTCTCTCTCTCTCTCTCTCTCTCTCTCTCTCTCTCTCTCTCTTTCTGTGGGTGTGGGGCTGCATTCATGATGCTCTTTATAGAGGTATGACATGTTAAACTGAGATGTTCAGCAAAGCCAAAGAACATCCAGCATGCAAATTATTGATGGAACCCATGACAGCTTACATTTACCACAGTCATAATGACACAGAGAGGTAGACCAATAACTGGATACTGTATGAGTGATGTGTTTGAGACATGATACAGAAATGGCACAAAATTATTCAAAATATTTTGGGCTTATGTTTGTCCCAGATTCCTTATGCCATTTTTGTCTATAGATAGGGTTGCCATGTCTGTGGGACTAAAGCAGCCTAGTGGCCAGTCAGAAGCATTAGGGAACTCAAAATAGGCCACTTACAAACTGTATCCAAATCATAACCAAATATTTTGTAATATTTACAGAGTAGCATCATACATTATAGTGTGACATGGTGATGCATCAGTATTTCTGCCACACAGTTTCAGTATCTGTGGCTCAGTTCTCAGCTTGGGTTACTGTCAGTGTGTGTTCTCCACTATGCCTGTGTAGGTGTTTTCAAGGTTATCCAGCTTTCTCCCACTGTCTAACATGGCAGTAAGATGATTACTGTAAATTGCTCATATCTGCATAGTGGTATCTTCCAGGGTGAGTTCTTCCAAGATACAGGTATTATGTTTCTTAATGAAATGCAGAGCGATTAAAAGCATTTGTTACAGAGAAAGAGGTAATTTCTGTTGTCAAAGCTGAGAATCCAAATGCATTTTGAATTCCCAATTGTTTATGCTTTCTCATTTGGATAAAGATATTTGAAAGACAATGCTTTTATGTTGAGAGGAATTGCTTTTTTACAGGCTAAAACTCTGAAAAAATGAGCACGCAAGTTGCTGATTTTTTTTGTGATATTTGCTACATTACTAATGCAAAATTAATTACAAAATAATACACATTGATCACATTGAGCCATTCATAATAAACACTTTGCAATAAGCATATTTGGTCATGCAGTCTGGGTGGATGGGATATGTTTGCTCTCTCTCCTCAGTCAATCAGAGCAACACTAGCTAATCATTGAAATAGGACTTCAAGTTTGTAGAAGGGGTAGTCTGCACTTTCTACATATACAAATATACATGTGATTTTGTCCTCAACGTTGATGTGTTCGAAGCAGGAAAAATGGGCAAGTGTAAGGACTTGAGTGAGTTTGACAAGGGCCAAATTGTGACAACTAGACGACTGGGTCAGAGCATCTCCAAATCTAACAGAATAGATAAAAACAGACAAAGATAGAATATTTGTCACATATACATTACAGCGAAATTCGTTCTTCACACAGCCCAGCTTGCTCAGGAGGAGTGCCTGGTCAGCTATGATATGGGGCCCCTGGAGCACAGAGGGTTAAGGGACTTGCTTAAAGGCCCAAGAGTGGCAGCTTAGCAATACTGGGTCTTGAACCCCCAATCTTCTGAGCCGTAACCCAGCACCTTACCACTGAGCCACCACTCCCCTGCAGCTGCTCCGCAGCTCTTTTGGGATGTTCCTTTTCTGCAGTGGTCAGTATCTATCAAAAGTGTTCCAAGAAAGGAACAGTGGTGAACCATTCGACAAAGTCATGAACAGCCACGGCTTTTTGATGCAAGTGGGGAGTGAAGGCTGGTCTGTGTGGTCCGATCCAACAGACGAGCTCCTGAAGCTCAAGCTGAAGTTAATGCTGTTAATGCTTGAAAGGAAATGACTGTCTTGGCAGTAGAAAAGGGAACCAAAACAATATTAGGCAGGTGGTCAATGTTATGCCTGATCGGTATATAATGAAAAAAGCAAAACAAATCTGGTAAAAATCACAAATGTTAGATCTCAACATCTCTATTTTATTTATAAACATGAACATATTAATCGCATTAATAAATAACAGTTAGAATACCAAAATGCAACAGGGACATGCTCAATGCCGCTTTGTGAATGTAGGACTTTGTGATGAGGATCACACACCTGTGTGTGGTTGTACTAATGAATGTTCTTTCTTGCAGAGAGATAAAAAGCTGAGCGACAGAAACCTTGAAAGAAAGAAAAAGAGAGAGACACACACACACACACACACACACACACACACCACACACACACACACACACACACACACACACACACACACACAGAGGGGGGGCAAACAAACAAACAACAACAAAAAAAAACCCCAGACACTGAAAAGCAAAATTTAATTGACTATGCCAAATAAAGCCAACTTTGGTTTGAACCTGTCGCCTGTCTCTAAACCGAAAGCTCTGCACAAAGACGTATTGACACAAAAATACTGCATCTTGCATGAAAATGAACACTGCCTACAATACAAACAACCAAATTCAGTTTATAAAAATAATAAAATATGCAAATAAAAAATATATATATAACCAATACTTACATAAAATATTTAGCTGTCACAATTTTATGGTAGTTTGCAGGATCTACTTTCAGAAACACATCACAACTACACAACTCATCACTAGTGGAGAAGATGAAGAAAACATTGCTGATTATTCAAACTTATCTAATATAATATTTATTATTGGAATGTACTGAATCGTAAAATAAAATAGTTGATATTTTGGCATATAAATATTTAAATAAACCTTTTTTTTTTACACTTATGTAAAACATAAGTGTAAAATTCTTTTATACATAGAAAAGTGTGTATGTATGTAAGCGGTCATGCAATATATGCTACTGTGTGCTGCTCTGTTTGATTCAACTGAACTATCACATTTACCTGATTTGTATCTCCATCTTTTTAGTACACTATCAAACACCTGAAATAGAAGCACATTCCCAATACATTTGAAAATTATTATAAAACCATCTTGGTCTGCAATACCTTTTTTAAATGTTTTCCAGAAATTGCAACCATTAGTGCAGCCATTAGGGTTGCACTCTTAAGCCAGAAAGCCAGTGTACTTTTAGTGCTGGTCCCAAGCCCGGATAAATGGGGAGGGTTGCGTTAGGAAGGGCATCCAGTGTAAAACGTGATAATCAAATATGCAGATCACGAAGCAGAATTTCATACCAGATCGGCCAAGGCCCGGGATACCAATGATCACCACAGGTATTATTAGCCAACAGGGTACTGGTACAAATTGGGGTACTGTTGGCCAAAGAATTGGAAGGAGACTTTTACAGAGACAGCAGGGAAAGGAGAAGTGTAGGAGAGTGGAGGTTAGGGTTGGTACTTTAATAGATGACTGGTAGAGTGAGAGACGCTGATATGATATGATGGAGACGAGAAATGTAGACATGTTTCCAGGAGTACAAGTAGAAATGGGGAACAGCAGGGGACAGTGTAGCTAGACAGCATCGGATGGTAGTTTGTAGGATGGTTTTGGAGGTGAAGAAAAAGTGAAGGAGAGTGATGACTGAAAGAAGATTTAGATGGTGGAAACTGAAGGAGGAACTGTAGTGCGAGGTTCAGGTAAGAGTGGTGGTGAAGAGGTGCTGGATGATTGGGCAACTACTGCAGCAGTGATAAGGGAGACAGCTAGAAAAGTACTTGGTGTAACATCTGGAAATTGAAAGGAAGACATAGAGATGTGGTGGAATAAAGAAGTACAGTAGAGAATAAGGAGAAAGAGGCTGGCAAAACAGAATTGGGATCAGCAGAGAGATGAGAAAAGTTGACAGGAGTACAAGGAGATGCAGCAGCAGGTGAAAAGCGATGTGGCAAAAGCTAAGTAAAAGACATATTAGGAGCTATATAAGAAGTTGGACAATAAGGAAGGAGAAAAGGATTTGTACCGATTAGACAGGCAGAGAGACCAATCTTAAAGACTCACAGCACTTTTGTATGTCGCTCTGGACAAGGGTGTCTTCTAAATGCTGCAAATGTCAAATGTAAGCTGGGCCGGATGAGCTGCAAATTAGAGCAATAAAGGATGCAGATGGAAATGTGTTGACTAGTAAAGATGAGGTGTTACAAAGGTGAAGTGAGTTTTGACCAGCTGATAAATTAGAAAAATGAGAAAAAGAGAGATGATTAGTAGTGAGATGGCAGAATAGTTTTTAACTAGAATTTGCAACAAAATTCTGGAAGGTGAGAGGATCCCTGGAAAAATCGAGAAGAAGTGTGCTGGTACCGATTTTTAAGAAAAAGGGAGATGCGCAGACCTGCAGTAACTACTGGGGGGAAATGTTGATCAGTCACACCATGAAGTTATGGAAAAGAGTAGTGAAAGCCAGGCTGAGAGAAGAGGTGACTATCTGTGAGCAACAGTACAGTTTCATGCCGAGGAAGACAGATGCAACATTTGCTTGAGAAAGTTGATGGTATAGAGTATAGAGAAGGTCAAAAGGAGTTGTATTGTGTGTGTGGAACTAAAGAAAGGTTACAACAGGGTGCTGAGAGAGGAGTTGTGGTATTGTATTAAGTCATTAGTGGCAGAGAAGTATGTGAGGCTGGTGTAGGACCTGCATGAGTACAGTGTGACAGCAGTGAAGTGTGCAGTAGGAATGACAGACTGGTTCAAAGTGTAGGTTGGATTGCATTAGGGATCAGCTCTTAGTCCGAGTGATGGACAAGTTGACGGACAAGGTCAGACAGGAGTCTCCATTGACTATAATGTTTGCGGCTGATATTGTTATTTGTGGTAAAAGTAGGGAGCAGGTTTAGAAGAGCTGGAGGTACATACTGGAGAGAAGGGGGATGAAAGACAGTAAGAGAAAGACACACATGTAAATGAGAGGGAGGGTAGTGGCGTGGTGCAGTTGCAGGAAAAAGAGGTGGAGAAGGTGGATGACTTTAGGTACCTGGGGTCAAAAGTGCTAAGTAATGGAGTGTGTTAGAGAAGTGAAGAAAAGAGTGCAGGCAGGGTGGAGTGGGTGGCAGGAGTGATTTGTGATAGAAGTGTATCTGCAGAGTGAAAGGGAAAGTTTATAGAACTGTGGTGAGACCTGCTATGTTGTATGGGTTAGAGACAGTGGCATTGACTAAACAACAGGAGGCGGAGCTGGAAGAGTTGAAGATGCCGAGATTTTCATTAGAAGTGACAAGGATAAACAAGACAGCACATGTAGGACATTTAGAAGACAATGTGTGGGAGGTGAGATTGAGATTGTACATGTGCAGTCGAGGGACATGGGGTGTATCAGTAGAAGAATGCTGAGAATGGAGGAGGAAGGAATGCCAAGGAGGAGGTTTATGGATGTGTTGAGGGAAGACATGCAGGTAGTTGATTTGAAGAGGCAGGTGTAAGGTCAGGTGGGTATGGAGATGGATGATCCGCTGTGGCGACCCCTAATGGGAGCAGCTGAAAAAAGAAGCAGCTTGGCAACTCTAAAAAAAAATCAGAAAACACTTTATTTACACTTTTAGTTTAGTTTATTTGGCCTGATTAATTTCTGTCATGCATTAAATTACTTTCTATGTGTTGTTCAAAATGTGGAGAGTAATTATAAAAAAAAAACAGACAAAGATTTAGAGTTGTTGCTGCACCAACCAAAGACTGTTTATTTTGAGTTGACTCACTGCGTGATGTGACTAACAATGCTGCAACATTCATAAATATCTCCATTTACTCCATTCACACTCCAACATTGGACATATAAAATATGTTGAAAATACTGGACATAATGTGACAGTAAATATATGGTAGAAATAAAAGGAGGTGTGTCCAAATTGTTAACTGATACTGTGTGTGAAATTGTCTTTTTTTTTTTTTTAATTAATGGCGTTTATCATAAACATTTGTGCTCAACATTTAATCAGTTTACATTTTTATAACAATTTGAATTAAAATGCCTACATGCATATAATATATATATATATATATATATATATATATATATATATATATATATATATATATATATATATATATATATATATATAACACATGTTTTAATAATATTTAATAAAAATAAAAGAAATCAATTAAATAAATCGAAAAATTAAATAGTTTACATTTGTTAGACCCCATTTGCGTAATACAGGTGTGTATGTAAGTTTGTGTGGTTTTAAAAAACATATGTTTTACTTGTTTCAGCATACTTTAACAAATGTCTTAATTCCTTCCTTCATTTATTCCTTCCGTGTTCTGTATTGTTTAAAGATTTATGATCACACTCTTGATGTCACCCAAATGATGATGGATTCCCTTTTGAGTCTGGTTCCTCTCAAGGTTTCTTCCTCATAACATCTAAGGGAGTTTTTCCTTGCCACAGTTGCCACGGCTGCTCATCAGGGATAAATACACACCATTCACCTTAACTGTTAAATTCTGCGAAGCTGCTTTGAGACAATGTCTGTTGTGAAAAGCGCTATAGAAATAAACTTGACTTGACTTGATTCCTTCACTTCCTCGATATGCAGGATGCATTGTCAAGATTTTTTCCATTTAAGAGAAATTATTGAAACTGGACATAAAATACTAAATAATCTATAGCACTATAGATTATATAGCACTGGATTCGTTAGCATTTTCATGTTTCACATCACTGCGTTAACTCTCTCTCTCTCTCTCTCTCTCTCTCTCTCTCTCTCTCTCTCTCTCTCTAAGGAAAGGTCAGACAAAAAGTTATACTTTTGCATGTTCTTTTCTTTATGCACAAAATCACAATTTGCCTTCATTTCAACTTTGCCTTAATTTTCTGTGGTCAGAGAATTCAAAATATTCTACAGAATTGCACAGAAACCTTTTTTATTAGGTTATATAGATGCTTCTGCTAGAGATGCGAAAAATGAAAGGAGACTTGTTGAATTGTGTTCATTGAATTGCATTTCTGAATAATATAGATTTTTGTTTCAAGCCGTGTCATAATGATGGTATTAAGAGGAGGATTGATTCAGGTTATTCTGTCTTATTATTAGGATATAACATTATAACCAGTGATTTAACATTTTTCCCTTTATCATGGCACCTGTTAGTGGGTGGGATGTATTAGGCAGCAAGTTAACATTTTGTCAACGTTGGTATACTAGAAGTAGGAGAAGTGTGCAAGCATAAGGATTTGAACAGGTTTGACAAGAGGTTTGTGAGTGTTAGATGACTGGAGCAGAGCATATCCATAACGGCAGCCTTTGTGGGGTGTCCCCGGTCTGCAGTGGTCGTTTTTTATCAACAGTGGTGAACCGGCAACAAGGTCATTGTTGCATGTGGGGTGGTGAAGACTGGCCCGTGCGGTCTGATCCGACAGACAAGCTACGATTAGCACTTTAC
>JBCEWE010000454.1:4584028-4589028 GCA_039877035.1 Silurus lanzhouensis | reverse complement strand
GGTATTTAAATAAAGTAATGTAAACATAATATCACACTGCCACACAATTTTAAATTCAGCCTGAGACAGACAGATGAATAAAGGCATACATTTGAATAAAACTGTGATGTCAAGATGGAGCGGCTTGACCGAATAAAAAAAAAAATGTGAAGGAAAAATGTCATTGGGGAAAAAAACTACTTATAAATGCCTTGTCTATTAAAAAAGAAACGTGATACAATTGCCTTTTTTGAGATCTTGTCTCCAAATTCACGAGTAATAGAACAAAACTTAAGGGGAAAAATTTATAATTTCTGAAACAGACATAATATAACAACCATACTTTACCAGCATCAAGAGTCGTCTTCTTCTTTCGGCTGCTCCCATTAGGGGTCACCACAGCGGATCATCCGTCTTCATACCACCCTGTCCTCTACATCTGCCTCTTTCACACGAACTACCTGCATGTCTTTCCTCACCACATCCATGAACCTCCTCCTTGGCCTTCCTCTTTTCCTCCTACCTGGTGGCTCCATCCTCAGCATTCTTCTACCAATATAACTCATGTCCCTTCTCTGCACATGTCCAAACCATCTCGATCTCACTTCCCTCACCTTGTCACCAAAACATCCTACATGGGCTGTCCCTCTAATAAAATTATTTCTAATCTTGTCCATCCTCGTCACTCCCAACGAAAACCTTAACACTGTCTCTAATCCATACAACATCGCAGGTCTCACCACAGTCCTATAAACTTTTCCTTTCATTCTTGCAGATACCCTCCTATCACAAATCACTCCTGTCACTCTTCTTCACCCACTCCACCCTGCTTGCACTCTTTTCTTCACTTCTCTAACACACTCTCCATTACTTTGCACTATTGACCCCAGGTACCTGAACTCCTCCACCTTCTCTACCTCTTCGACCTGTAACTGCACCACTCCACTGCAATAATTTTCATATACACACATGTACTCTGTCTTACTCCTACTGACTTTCATTCCCTTTCTCTCCAGCGCATATCTCCACCTCTCCAGGCTCTTTTTCAACCTGCTCACTACTCTTACCACAAATCACAATATCATCTGCAAACATCATAGTCCAGGAAGACTCCAGTCTGACCTCGTCTATCAACATGTCCATCACCACTGCAAACAGGAAAGGGCTCAGGGCCGATTCTTGATGCAGTCCAACCTTCACCCTGAACCAGTCTGTCTTTCCTACTGCACACTTCACTGCTGTCATACTGTCCTCATACATGTCCTGCACCACCCTCATATACTTCTCTGACACACCTGACTTCCTCATACAATACCACAACTCCTCTCATGGCACTCTGTCGTACGCTTTCGCTAAATCCACAAATCCACAATGCAACTCCTTCTGACCATCTCTATAAAAATTCTCAAAACAAATAATGCATCTGTGGTGCTCTTCCTCAGCATGAAACCATACTGTTGCTCACAGATGGTCACCTCTTCTCTCAGCCTGGCTTCCACTACTCTTTCCCATAACTTCATGGTGTGACTGATCAACTTAATTCCCCTGTAGTTACTGCAGGTCTGCACATCTCCCTTATGCTTAAAGATCGGTACCAGCACACTCCTACTCCATTCCTCAGGCATCCTCTCACCTTGCAGAATCTTGTTAAACAATCTGGGTAAAAACTCCACTGCCATCTCTCCTAAACTTCTCCACGGTTCTACCGGTATGTCATCTGGTCCAACCGACTTTCCACTCTTCATCCTCTTAATCGCTGCTCTCACTTCCTCCTTACTAATCCTATCCACATCTTGCTTCACTAACTCCACATCATCCAACCTTTTTCTCTCTCTGATTTTCTTATTCATTAGCTGCTCAAAATACTCCCTCCACCTTCTCAACACACTCTCCTCACTAGTCAACACATTTCCATCTTCATCCTTTATTGCTCTAACTTGCAGTACATCCTTCCCAGCTCGGTCCCTCTGTCTGGCCAATCGATACAAATCCTTTTCTCCTCCCTTAGTGTCCAACCTCTTATACAGCTTCTCATATGCCTTTTCCTTGGCTTTCGCAACATCTCTCTTTACCTGCTGCCGCATCTACTTGTACTCCTGCCTACTTTTCTCATCACTCTGTCGATCCCACTTCTGTTTTGCCCACCTCTTTCTCGTTATGCTCTCCTGCACGTCCTCATTCCACCACCACATCTTCCTTTCTATTTCCAGATGTCACACCAAGTACTTTTTTAGCTGCCACCCTCATCACTCCTCCAGTAGTTACCCAATCATCCAACACCTCTTCACCACGACCAAGCCCCTGTCTGACCTCTTCCCTGAACCTCACACTAAACTCTTCCTCCTTCAGTTTCCACCATCTTATTCTTCTTTAGGTCCTCACTCTCCTCCTCTTTTTCTTCGCCTCCAAAACCATCCTACAGACCACCATCCGATGCTGTCTAGCTACACTGTCCCCTGCCAACAACTTACAGTCTCCAATCTCCTTCAGGTTGCATCTCCTGCATAGAACATAGTCCACCTGTATCCACCTTCCTCCACTCTTATACGTCACCCTATGATCTTCCTTCTTCTTAAAATAAGTGTTCACCACTGCCATTTCCATCTTTTTAGCAAAATCTACCACCATCTGCCCTTCTACTTTCCTCTTCTTAAAACCATACCTACCCATCACCTCCTCATCACCTCTGTTCCCTTCACCTACATGCCCATTAAAGTCTCCCCAATAACCAATCGTTCTTTCCTAGGTACACTATCTACCATTTTATCTAATTAATTCCAGAATCTTTCTTCTCCCCATCTCACAGCCGACTTGTGGAGCATAGGCACTGATGACATTTATCATCATCCCTTCAACTTCCAGCTTCATGTTCATCACCCTACCAGAAACTCTTTTCACCTCCACTACACTTTTATTGTACTCTTCCTTCAGAATCACCCCTACACAATTTCTCTTTCCATCCACACCATGATAGGATAGTTTAAACCCACCTCCAATGTTCCTGGCCTTACTCCCTTTTCACTTAGTCTCCTGAACACACAACATATCTACCTTTCTCCTCTCCAACCAATCAGTTATCTCTCTCCCTTTACCAGTCATAGTACCAACATTTAAAGTACCAACCCAAACCTCCACTCTCCTACACTTCTCCTTTTCCTGCTGTCTCTGTAGACGTCTTCCTCCTCTCCTTTTCCTTCTTCGGCCAACAGTAGCCCAATTTCCACCGGTACCCTGTCTGCTAACGATACCTGTGGCGGTCGTTGTTAACCAGGGCCTTGACCGATCCGGTTTGAAAATTTCTTATTTGTGATCTGCATATTCGATTTGGCACATGTTTTACGCTCGATGCCCTTCCTAACGCCTTCCTCCCTACCCATTTATCCGGCCTTGGGACCGCCACTAAGAGTGCACTGGCTTGTGCCTCCCTAATGGCTGGGTTTTCCAGCATCAAGAGTAAAAAAAGTTAAATAACAGGCAAGAGGAGTGAATGTTTGAGTCATGGTCAAAGAGTACTAAACACATTAAAATACATTAAAACCATGACACAGCTTCCAGCCAGGCAGAACATGGTCACAAGCAGACAGAGATAGACTACAGACTTTTGCTACTCTAAAAGAATTAAAGTTGTATAAGAACGCCTTTAGCTAAATATCTTTCCAGCATGTCATGTAAGATATGAAGGGTTTCTATCCAGTCAGGCAGGGACACATTCCTTCACACTTCACTGAGATGCTCTGTCTAGAAACACATGATGGGAACATGAGTTTACATTGATGTAAAACAGAAAAGGATTATGTGTGATGTTTGTAGTACACATTTGGTTTTATGTTCAACTCACAGCACACATGTATATATACACATACATACATATACACACACGCACACACACATGCACACATTATCTATACACCAAAGTGAGTATATCACTCACATTTCAGCAACCATTTTAGTACATCTTCTTAAGAGACAATTCTATAGAAATGAAACTTGGATATACTTTAAAGTAGTCAATGTGCAGCTCATATAGCAGTATAGATTTACTGTCCTCTAAAAATAACTCAAAATACAGCCATTAATGTTAAAATAGCTGGCATCAAAACTGAGTACACCATAAGTGATAACAGCTGTACGTTATGTAACCATGCAAAGCCACAAGTCCTATTCATCATGTTCATGTTTTTGTCTGCTTGACAGGACCATATAAATTTGTGTATCTTGTATTAGATCAGTTAAAATTTAACATGGTCCCTCATGGAAAAATCTCTTTGAGGATTTGAGAATTGGAATTGTTGCTCTCCACAAATATGGCCTAGGCTATAAGAAGATCAGTAACACTCTGAAACTGAGTGTTACTGATCTGAGTTGTTACTGAGTTGTGTCATCGTGCATGAGTGCTGCCAGCGTTGTTTTAGAGGTTGCAGAAGCAGAAGGTCTGCTTGTCAGTGCTCAATACATACACAGCACACTGCAACAAGTCAGTTTGTATGGCTGTCGTCCCAGAAGGAAACCTCTTCTAAAGCTGCCTTACAAAAAAACCCGCAAACAGTTTGCTTCAAGACAACTTGTCCAAGAGCATGAATTACTTAAACCAGGTCCTGTGCCCTAATGAGACAAAGATAAACTTTGTTTAGTTCAGATGGTGTCTGGCATGTCTGGTGACACCCCGGTGAGAAGCAGTAAGAAAGATGTGTTTACACAGTCAAGCATGGTGGTGGTAGCATCATGGTCTGGGGCTGCATGAGTGCTGCTGCTACTGGGGAGCTGCGGTTCATTGAGGGAAACATGGATTCCAACATGTACTGTGACATTCTGAAGTAGAATATGATGCCCTTCTTTCAGAATCAGAAAAAAGTATGTCTCCAGACCTAAAACCTTTTGAGCACCTGTGGGTCATCCTTTAGGGGGAAGGTGGAAAAACGCCATGTGTCTAACATCCAGAAGCTCTGTGATGTCATTATGAAGGAGTGGAAGAGGATCCCATATATACTGTATAAAGGTTGAACTCACAACCTTTTGGTCAG
>JBCEWE010000454.1:4361528-4581528 GCA_039877035.1 Silurus lanzhouensis | reverse complement strand
ATAGATAATCTGATATCGCTTCATAAATGTTATTCATGTGATTCCTTGCATAAAGCTGTACAGTCTGTACTGTACTCTGTGTGTGTGTGTGTGTGTGTGTATGTATGTATGTATGTCTGTGTATATATATATATATATATATATATATATATATATATATATATTATATATATGTATTTATGTATGCGGGTGTGTGTGTATATATAATATATATATATATATATATATATATATATATGTATATGTGTGTGTGCGTGTGTGTGTGTGTGTGTGTGTGTGTGTGTGTGTGCGCATGTGACAAACCTCTATCTACACAGGTAAGACACACATTCTTACAGAATTGTCTGTTCCTGTGTATATCTCTCTTGCTCTATCTCTCTGTCTATCTTGTGCTCACAGTGTGTAATGATCTCCGGAAAATCCTCGGCAGTGCTAGAGATTAGGTGAATTGAGCAGTTAAAGCAGAGTGTAAGGCGATCAGTGTGAACCCAATGACACACTGTTGAGCAGATATAGTAAAAGAAAGAGAGAGTGTGAGAGAGAGAGAGAGAGAGAGAGAGAGAGAGATAGAAAGGAAGAATATAGATAGTTATACTTTTTCATGTATGTAATTCGATTGTTACATGTTGTGTAATGATCACATGCATTGACCAATATATAATATATATATATATATATATATATATATATATATATTATATATATATATATATATAGAGAGAGAGAGAGAGAGAGAGAGAGAGAGAGAGAGAGAGAGAGAGAGAGAGAGAGAGAGAGAGAATGAGAATAAAGGTCAGCAGTGTGTGTGTGTGTTTGTGTGTGTGTGTGTGTGTGTGTGTGTGTGTGTGTTGATGTTAGTGTGCTAATGTCAGGTTAGAAAAGGCCATGCAAACTGTGTGTATGTCTTTACGTATGATTCAACTGATGCCTGATCCACCTGAAAATTGTGGTATTCTTCCATGACTGGGTTAAGGACGGAGAATAGTTGATTCAATTTATTGCTACTTCTGTTTTTCCCCTTATGATGTTTTATAATACAGTATGCAGAGTGAAAAAATAAACTTAGTGAGCAAAATTCAAGAAGTTATATATTTCTTTATCAGAGTTTAGTTGAAATTTCATTTCTCAGTAATTGGTCTGAATTTGTTTCAAATTTTTTTAATGGCAGCTCTTATAGTGGTTCTAGCTGTGATGCAAATTACTAAATTGCATTAATGTGCTTATTTCTCTAGTAGCAGCTCATTCACAGGGGCTTGAATGGTGTACCTTGTTCATAAAGAGAAACAGTATTACCAGTCAGTTTTCCAATACTGGAAAGCTTTCCAGACAGCATAAACCCATTTATTATTGCTTAACGTTTTCTCAGTAAAAGAGATGGGTGAGGCCAGAACTGTTTATAACTGATTTAATGTAAGTGTAAAACACTTGATGCTTTAGTACATTATTTGTGATGAAAAGTGCATTGTGTCTTTGCTTAATAAAAAAAAAATATATATATCCAGTCTTTGGTCTTTGGCAGTATAAAGCATTTAGGGACATTCTGGTTTAGGAAAATAATTAACTTCAGGATGGTATAAGTTCACCTCATTTTAAAGCCCCATCACAGCACCCCATGATTGACAGTTTTCCAATTGCACCTACAAGTGTTTTATTGTTAAAATAATAAATTGTCTTTAAAGAAAAATAAAACAGTTGGTGAATGTAGCTATTATTTGTAAAACACAAATTAAATAAATAACACTAACAAATAAATTAATTACATATGATTTGTTTGCTGTTTACGTATTTTTTTACAATTGGATATTTTTTAAAGTGATTCATTTAATTGAAATGAAGTTTGTCTTTAAAGTCTTGAATACACCACACATTCCAAATCTTTTAAACTAATCGTTAGAAACAAGAATACGCAGGGAATCTTTACTCATCATTGCTTAACCAAATCAAGCTGACACAATAAAGTAGCAAAAGAAATCAGGACGTCGAGCAAAACAAGGCTTCAATGCTTTGCCATTTGCAATTCTTTAACTCATCTTTGTGAAGACAGCTCTTCAATTTTTTTTTTTTTCTGCCACCACTTTATATGTTTTCCTCATCTATACAAGGTCTACTGCAGCTGTCACCCTCTGTCTACTTTTGCAACACTTAAGTTTTTGACAGGCTCAGACCACAGTACTTTACAGCACTAGAGAACATTATAGCTAGCACTGTCTTCTTCTTCTTTTGGTCTCTCCCATTAGGGGTCGCCACAGTGGATCATCCGTCCCCATACCACCCTGTCCTCTACATCTGCCTCTTTCAACCCAACTACCTGCATGTCTTCCCTCCACACATCCATAACCTTGTGGCTCCATCCTCAGCATTTTCCTTCCAATACACCCCATGTCCCTCCTCTGCACATGTCCAAACCATCTCAATCGAGCCTCTCTCACTTTGTCTTCAAAACAAGCGCTGTCCCTCTAATAAACTTGTTTCTAATCTTGTCAATCCTCGTTACTTCCAATGAAAATCTCAGCATCTTCAGCTCTGCTACCTCCAGCTCCGCCTCCTGTCTTTTGGTCAATGCCACTGTCGCTAAACCATACAACATAGCAGGTCTCACCACAGTCCTATAAACTTTTTTTTCACTCTTGCAGATACCCTTCTATCACAAATCACTCCTGCCACTCTTCTCCACCCACTCAACCATGCCTGCACTCTTTTCTTCACTTCTCTAATACACTCTCCATTACTCTGCACTGTTGACCCCAGGTACCCGAATTCCTCCTTCTTTACCACCTCTTCTTCTTGCCACTACACTGCCTTCCCTCTCATTCACACACATGTACTCTGTTTACTCCCACAGACTTTCATTCCCCTTCTCTCCAGTGCTTACCTCCACCTCACCAGGCTCTTCTCAACCTGCTCCTTACTCTCACCACAAATTACAATATCATTTGCAAACATCATAGTCCACTGCAAACAGAAAAGGGCTCAGAGCTGATCCTTGATGCAGTCCAACATCCACCTTGAACCAGTCTGTCGTTCCTTTTGCACACTTCACTGCTGTCACACTGTCCTCATACATGTCCTGCACCATGCTCACATACTTCTTTGACACACCTGACTTCCTCATACAATATCACAACTCCTCTCTCGGCACCCTGTCCTACGCTTTCTCTAAATCCACAAAAGCACAATGCAACTCCTTTTAACATTCTGTATACTTCTCCATCAACATTCTCAAAGTAAATAATGCGTCTGTGGTGCTCTTCCCCGGCATGAAACCATACTGTTGCTCACAGATGGTCACCTTTTCTCTCAGCATGGCTTCCACTACTTTTTCCCATAACTTCATTGTGTGACTGATCAACTTTATTCCCTTGAAGTTACTGCAGGTCAGCACATCTCCGTTATTCTTAAAAATTGGCACCAGCACACTCCTCCATTCCTCAAGCATCCTCTCACCTTCCAAATCAAACAACCTGGTTAAAAACTCCACTGCCATGTGTCCTAACCATCCCTATGCTTATGTCACCTGGTCCAACCGACTTGATACTCCTTATTCTCTTAATCGCTGCTTTCACTTCCTCCTTACTAATCCTATCCACTCCTTGCTTCACTATCTCCATATCTCTCTAATTTCGAATTTCATTCATTAGCTGCTCAAAATACACCCTCCATCTTCTCAACAAACTTTCCTCAATAGTCAAAACATTTCCATATGCATCCTTTATTGCTCTAACTTGCAGCACATCCTACCCAGCTTGGTCCCTCTGCCTGGCCAATCGCTACAAATACTTTTCTCCTTCCTTAGTGTCCAACCTCTTATACAGCTCCTCATATGCCTTTCCCTTGGCTTTTGCCACATACCTTTTTACCTGCTGCCTCCTTGTACTCCTGCCTACTTTTCTCATCACTCTCATCACTTCTCATCAATTCTGTTTTGCCAACCTCTTTCTCATTATGCTCTCCTGCACTTCCTCATTTCACCACCAAATCTTTTTGTCTTCCTTTCTATTTCCAGATGTCACACCAGGTATCTTTCTTGCGGTCTCCCCTATCACTTCTGCAGTAGTTGCCCGAACATCCAGCACCTCTTCAGACCACCAACCCCCTGTCTGTCCTCTTCCCTGAACCTTACACTACAGTCTTCCTCCTTAAGTTTCCACCCTCTTATTCTTCTTTCAGTCCTCAATCCCCTCCTCTTCTTCTTCACCTCCAAAACGATCTGATGCTGTCTAGTTACACTGCCAACACCTTACAGTCTCCAATCTCTTTCAGTTTGCATCTCTTACATAGAACATTGTCCACCTGTGTGCACATTCCTCCACTCTTAAACATCACCCTATGATACTTCTTCTTCTTAAAATAAGTGTTTACCACTGCTATTTCCATCCTTTTAGCAAACTCTACCACCATCTGCCCTTCCACATTCCTCTCCTTAAAACCATACCTACCCATCACCTCCTCATCACCTCTGTTCCCTTCACCTACATGCCCATTAAAATCTGCCCCAATCACCAATCTTTCATTCCTAGGTACACCATCCACCACTTCATCTATGCCTCGATGTGGCACATGTTTTACGCTGGATACCCTTCCTAACGCAACCCTCCCCATTTATAAGCACTTGAGCCCCATGTTGACACTAAGAGTGCACTAGCTTGTGCAAACCTAATGGCTGGGTTAGTTGCTAGCACTGTACAAAACTGAAATTTAGTGAAAAGTAAAAATTCATCAATACCTTTCATAGTGTCCAGCCATAGGCTAATAAGACTAATATCAGCACTTATTTTTAATCATTTCAGTCTAAGACGATACACCAAGCTATAATTTCTCATTAATGACATGCAGGGATTGACAAGAATATCACACCCTTATATCATATGCACATAACTGACACATTAACGATAGTTTTGTAATGTACATGGGGCTTAAGTGTGTAGATTGATATGGTGTTCTCACAAGCTCCAGTCAAAGGATTTGGCAGTTCACTGTAGTGGCTATTGTGTTTGCTCATCAAAAAAAAGAGTAATTCCAGCTAATGAACTCCAGTGCCCTCTCTAACAGGAGCAATGTTTAATTAATGTGAGTCGAATCTTAATGAAGAGCAAAATAGTAGCCAAACACTGTGAAGAAGTCAGACACAATAAAGACCCTAAATAGGACCCTGATTACATGGCTGTTGGGAATGTGAGATTATTAGAAAAAAAGGTAAACAATTAGGGCTAACTTTTCGGACCTAGCTAGTTTAGCTTTGCAGAAGGTACAATATTTTATCACGTTTATGAAGTCATTTCGCAGAGCAGATGGCAGTCGGAGGGTGATTCACTATTAACGAGAGATTATAAGAGACGGCTGTTGGTGATGGAGTGCAGAGTGCAGCTCAGCTAATATCAGCTCAGTTTGCTACCTCTGCTGGAGTTTATTTCAACCAGAAATCATTATAGTGTGTGTAAGAGAGAGAGAGAGAGAGAGAGAGAGAGAGAGATTTTTGCTTACTTGGGCTGTGGAGTTTGGGAGTGGATGTAAAGCATTCGGCCATTTGGAAGTCGTGACTTACTCAAACTTTAAAAAAAGAAAAGTGTGCATACACTATATGGACAAAAGTATTGGGACACCTGACTTTTTGCTCATATGTGGTTCTTCTCAGAACTGTTTCCACAAAGCACACAACTGTATAGGATGTCTTTGGATGCAAAAGCATTACCGTATTTTCCTGACTATAAGCCGCTACTTTTTTCCAAGCTTCAAGCCAAAAAACTGAGCCCCATAAAATTAAACCAATTAAATTGCTGAACAGGTTCAGGAAAACCAATGAAACTCTTTATATTATATCAGGTGCGCTCCCACTGAATCAGGCCGCACCACGTCATAAATATGGATGATGTTCCTCTGACGTTTGACCTGCCGCTCACTCGGACTGTCAACAGGAAATGTGAATCATTCGTCACGCTGAAAACAACCGGGCATGAAAAAACACACTTCACCTGTGTTCTGAGCTGCACGGCATCGAGAGAAAAGCTCCACTGATGGTGATTTTTAAACGCATGATGATGACAAGAGATAAACTCCCGAGATAAATTGTTGTGAAAGGAAGGAGGAAGACAGTGAACAATGACTTTCTTGGTATTCTACTGTTTAGATACAAGCCGTTGTAACGCGTTGAGTCAGGGTTAAGGGATAGCTCGCTCCATTTGCAACAGAAATCCTATAAGCACAGACAGGTTTCCAAAACTCGTGCTTTTTTTTTTTTCTTGGCAACAGCGTTACGGGTTATAGTCCGGAAATTACGGTAGTTTTTCCCTTTATTTATCCCTTCCTTTGACTATGAGACTCAAACCTGTTCCAGCACAACAATTCAATTTAATTTATTTTTATTTGTATAGCGCATTTAACAATGGATATTGTTTCGAAGCAGTTTTACACAGATGATTATAAAGAATGAATACATTTGTCTCTAATAAGCAAACGGTGGCCAGGAAAAACTTCCTGTTATGGCATAAGTAAGAGACCTCAAGAGGAACCAGACTAAAGAGGGAACCCATCCTCATCTCAGTGGCAACGAATGTAAATTTGTTTACAGTTAAATGTTGTTGAGGTGTGCAGTGATGGTGATTAAAGGCACCCTGTGGTCCTAAACCATTGTAGCAGACTGTTGACAGTTCAAATCCATCCTTTAAGCTCCTGTGTTGCACTGTAATTTCATGGATTCCCAGGCCGTTGATGCAATGCCCCTGTTCACAAAGCCAGTTCCACTTTTATTCGGTTGGATTTCTTCTGTTTTTATTTGATCGTACTGCACAATGTAAGAAAAGGAAGCGAGAGAGAGAGAGAGAGACAGAGATTTACTTATGGCAAACTGAGTGTGCAGGTAAAATATCCTGACTCATCTCTCACAGTCACACACATTAAACACACGCTGAGATCAAAATAGAAATGTTCTCTCTCATGGTCACACATATCACACACATTAACACATGCTGACATTGACACAAACGCACATCTGCATGCACCCACCCACATTCTGAACCCTTTCCATTACTATACGGTGCATATACTATATCTTACACACATTGGTTTCCACTCATTTACTCTTTTCTACTTGACTTCTTTTTTTTTATATTTTACATGTTCCTCTTCACTTTGACTTCTTTTCAAGTAATTTTTTGTCTATTTATTCTATTTTACAAGGCATGTCTATTAGTTTAGGGGTATTCATTTCCAGTGACTGGGTTAACCTGGAGGCCATTTAATTAACAGATTAGTTGATTTGTTTGATTTGTTTGAGATTTTTCTTTTCATTTATACAGCAACTAGTCTAATTAATTTTAAGCATAAGACAATGTAAAGACAGTGAAGAGCAAAAGAGTATGTGTGTATCAAATGCAATCCTTTTTACGTGCAGAACATAGTTGAATTCTGAGTTCCCTACGGAACATATTAAGTGGTGGACCATAAATTTGTAAGCAAGTTAGGCTGTAGTCTACACTTCAGCCGAAATTAATTCATTAATAAAAGTAACGGGTAACGCACCATACGGTAACAGTAACGAAGTTACTTTATTTTTTACAAGTAACGCCTTACTAGTAACGCGTTACTGCCCAACACTGCTCCCCACCCTGTAAGGGACGTTAGCGATCAGTCGTTAGCATTACCAAGGCCAAGTGAGATAACACTGGACACAGCTGCCATGACCCCTAGCAGTTTCTAAAACGGCTTGATAGTGAGAGGCTGTCCTTCTTGACGGCTGTAAGGCTGGCCACAATATGGGCAGGGGAAAGCTGTGCACGCAAAGTAGACGAATCCCATCTAACGCAGCGTTAGGTGCTTCTCTGAAATGGAGAAAGCACACTCTTCCCGGCGTTCAGCCGAAACCACAAAACCTTCATGTGAGCGAGAACAACATCTCGATGCTGAACCGCTAACTGCTCTGATCAAGCCAATATCAACCTATAGTCAATATAGTTGAGGATACGGATGCACTGAAGTCTCAGGGAGACCAGAGCCACATTGACACATTTTGTGAAGGTGCTGGGTGAGAGTACAAGGCCAAACGGAAGAACCCAAAACTGGTAAGCTTCGCGAAAGTGAACCTCAGAAACTTCCTGTGAGAAGGAAGGATGGATTCATGAAAGTACATTCTTTAGATCTACCATGACAAACAAGTACTCAGATTTGATTTGAAACATGACCTGCTTGAGGGTCAGCATCCTGAACCTGAGTCTCACAAGTGAGCAGTTCAGCTGACGTAGATCCGAAATAGGACGCAACCCACCGTCCTTTTTGGGAACTATGAAGTACCAGCTCTAGAACCCGGATTCTCGTTCTGATGGATGGACAACTTCGATGGCCTCCTTTTCCAGGAGAGTATTTACTTCTCGTTACATGACCAGAGCCTGCTTATTTTCCACCAGAGTGGGAAGTCAAAATTAATTAAATAGCCTTTCTCTACATTGGGCAGGACCCACTAAGACATGTCTGGCAGAGCTTTCCAGGCTACCAAAAAGTCTCTTAGGGGTATCAGTTTCTCAAGACTGACCTCTGATGTGCCAAGCCACCTTGACGTGACACTCCGTTTCTGTACCTCTCGATAATAATAATAATAATTAACTTTATTTTGTATAGCGCCTTTAAAAGAAGTTTCTCAAAGCGCTTGACATAAAAAATGGGTGGGTTAAGGTTGGGGCTGCGCCCGCAGAGTTTCTTGTTGCTCATCAGCCGGCCAAGTTATGTAGCTTGGCAACGGCACAAGTCACAACCCCCGAAAATGCTTACTGTCTTTTTTTTATTAACATTTTTTTATAACCACGAGTAGTGAGGAGGGCTCTCAGAGAGCGAAGCGTTCTCATAGAAATGCGAGCAGAATGTGCATGGCACAATTAGCAAGGCGAAATATGAATGTGCGCAGCCGGCTCCCTCAGAAACCGACCTAGCTCTGCCCAAAACTACATAGCTCCTTGAGCCTAGCTTGCAAAGCGCCCTCGGAGAATGTGACTCAGGAATGGAGCGATGGCTTTAACATGCAAACACAGTTCTAGCAACCGGCGCTTTCGAGAACTGACTTAGCGTGCTCCGCTCACAGGATTTTTATTTATTTTTTCTGACGAACAATTGACAGTCCAATTTTGACTGATTCCACACATTATTTCCGAGTGTGGACAACGCGGCCACTTTCCCAAAGTGTTGCGACGCAGCTCGACTTCCTGAAAGGGACCAACAAGCAACTTTTATGTTTTGCATTTCTTTCTCATAGCATACCAAAATTTAACAAAACCATGATTTATAACCGAGGTATGTACCGAACTGTAAATTTTGTGCACTGTTACATGCCGAGTGATCAGAAACGTTTTAGTGTTATGTAGAGTTATTAGTAACACACACTACAGGGTGAACAATAAGCACCATCACTGACACACACTATAGGGTGAACAATAACTGTTAATATTGATAAACATTCCAGGGTGATCAGTATTTGTTATTAGTGTTACACATTACAGGGTGGTCATTACTGACGAATCTGTCATTACTGTCATTAACACAGACACACACACCCCGACACACACTCAGAGGCACAGGGCTGTTTGTTCTCTGAAGTGCTTTATTATATTTCCATTAGAGAGAAAAATGAAGAGGAAAAACATCATTCATTTTCAAACATTGTTCCAAAAAATGTGTGTGTGTGTGTGTGTGTGTGTGTGTGTGTGTGTGTGTGTGTGTGTGTGTGTGTGTGTGTGTGTATATGTTTAACAGCAAAAAAGCAATGAGATGAAAGAGATGGGGGAGGTTAGTGATTTAAATTGATAAATGACAGGAAGAGAGAGCGAAATAGAGAGAGAGAGAGAGAGAGAGAGAGAGAGAGAGAGAGAGAGAGAGAGAGAGATAGATAGAAAGATGTTGATGATGAAAGATGAAAGTGATGTTTTGCCCTCTACAATTTTCAGATGCAGACTCGAGTAATCAAACAGCTTCTTTTAACACACACACACACACACACACACACACACACACACACACACACACACACACGCAACAATTTTTTTTATTGCACACCCAATACGTTTCAATAAAACAAACTATATGTAATATAATTCCTTCCATTAGTCTCAACTTAAAAACAGTACCTGTCCATAAATCTTCCTCTGTCTTTCTTTCCTTCTATCTGTTCTATGTCCTGTCCTTGTTTATATCATTTGTCCTTCTTACCAGCCATGGGCATTACATTTGCTTTGACAAGAACTAAGGACAAAAATGATGGACAGAAAAGCACTAAAAAACATAGGAAGTACTTGCAGAAGTGCTTATCTAATAAAAATCTGTGCATCTAATTAAAATTAAAGAATAATGTTTAAATTCTCTTTAGCTTTTCAAAACACTTCCTACTATCATGACATGATGTACATTGTCAAGATATATGTCACAGAACAGGCAATGTATTTTATAGAAAGTGTTTGGATATACTGCTACCATACGAACCTATCATCTAAAACATTTCCTAGTAAATATAGCTAGTACACAATTAAGCATATTGTACCCCAGGGCTCCTTACTCTACATCAGTACCTGACTTTACTAATGCCCTTGTGGCTGAGTGAGCACAAACCTCCACAAACACACTCCAAAATTTAGGGGAACATCTTCCCAAGAGAGTGGAGGTTATTATAGGTATAGGTTATTACATATTATTATAACAGCAAATGTCCACAAACTTTTATCCTAATAATATAACTCAAACACACCCTATTACTGTAGCTCTAACCGGCTAAAACAACATCTGGCTAAGAACACAACTGCCTGAATGAGAATAAATTAGTCATCAATAACTTTATTTCAAATTTTAAAACAAATAAAAACAACTCCAGCATAGCTAAATCCATTTTTAGTTAAATCCTCTACTGAGTGCTGATTGGCTGTAGCGACTGGCTATCCTCATGTATCTGGACTACTTTTAGACCAACAAGTCGGCTCACAATAAAACCCACAAACAGTTGAAGACAACCTGTTTAAGAGCATTAATTACTGGAACCGTGTCCTGTGGTCAGATGAGACAAAGATAAACTTGTTTGGCTCGGATGGTGTCCAACATGTCTGGTGACAGCCTGGTAAGAAGTGTCTTTTCTCAATTGTGTCTTGCTTACAGTCAAGCATGGTGGTGGTAGCATCATAGTCTGGGGCTGTAGAGTGCTGCTGGTACTGGAAAGCTGCTAGTTATTGAGGGAACCATGTATTTCAGCATGTTCTGTGACATTCTGAAGTAGAACATGATGCCCTTCCTTAAAAAACTGGACCAAACGGCAGTTTTCCAACATGAAAATGACTCCAAACACCCTGCCAAGATTACAACTGCCTTGCTGAAAGCATATGTTATGAAGTGGCCAAGTATGTCTACAGACCTGAAATGAACACTGCACCTGTGGGGCATCCTCATGCGGAATCTGAAGAAACACCATCCAGCATCACTGTGATATCATTATGGAAGAGTGGAAGAGAATCCCAGCAACAACCTGTGCAGCTCTGGTGAGCCCACTAAGGGAGTCATCTAAGGGAGTTTTTCCTTGCAACACTTGCCATGGCTTGCTCATCAGGGATAAATACACATTGTTCACCTTAACTGTTAAAATCTGTAAAGCTGCTTTGAGACAATGTCTGTTGTGAAAGGGCTATAGAAATAAACTTGACTTGACTTGACTTGAGCCCAGGAGGATTAAAGCCTGAAATGTCAGAGGTGTACTTACTTTTGTGAGATGCTGTATAACTATATATAGAACTTGGGAAGCTAATATTATCCTCAAAGATGTTCAGGGTGACTGCAGGTTTTAATGCAACTAAACATTACTTATATCTGTATTCCTTATAATTTAATCAGGCTTAATCAACCACGAATCCTTTGTCACTCTCAATGAAATACAAAAGTGTTAATTTACATGAGATGCAGACCTAATGGCCTATCATGATGATAATTATTTTACCTGGAGTAATGATCATCTCATTGGATTTCATGCAGGTGCTTACAAGGCCCAAAGCTATTTCACAGCCTCACAAGTTTCAGTGTGTGCCTTTTTTATTTTCTGCCATTTATTAGCTCTCTCTGTGTATGTGTGGTGTGTATTTATACAGCTTTTCATATTACTGATGTATTGATGACAAGTAATTCATCTACCCCTTCCGACAATCTCCACATATCTTGGCGAGTCTGGCATCTTATCATCTGAAACTAAATCCCGGAAAAGCAGAGCTGCTCTATGTCCGGGGAGTTGTGTCCTCACATCAAATTCTTGCCATCCCTCTGGAGAACAGTCTGAGCATGCATGAAACCTTGACTTAGCTCTCTGCTCACATCTCTTGTCCACTTTTTCTTTTACAACATCAGCAGGTTCAGTCTTATTTTTTCTCCACAGTGTCCATTCAGGCCCCTTGTCATTTTGAGATTAAAACTATGACAACTTGCTCCTGGCAGGTCTTCCACTGTGCACGATCAGACCACTGCCACAGAAGGCAGCTGCATACATTCTGTCATACTCCTATATCACCCCATCACTGCAGTCCATCCAGTGGTATCTCTTATCCCCTGGCAGATCATTTAAAGCAATTATGCTCACCAAAATAGACATGAACAGACTGATTTATCAAACCTCAGTCAATGGTACATTCTTACAAGTCACACATACAACTCAACTTTACTTTATCCCTTAGGAGATAATGTAGATATGCATTAGTGCTCTTCTTTGTAATATCAATTCAAATAACTGACTGGTGATCTCTGGTGATGAGATTTCGCAAAGTCCACTAAAGGTGGTGGAGCATTCTCACATTTAGCTCCTAAATTTTGGAATAGTCTTCCTGACAGTGTTTGGAGCTCAGACACACTCTCCCAGTTTAAGTGCCGATTAAAAACTCACGCATCACATATCATAACCTTGTGCTCCAGTACATCTGATGACATGCACATTATCAACTTATGCTTGTTAATATTATGAACAGCAGCTATGCTAATTCCTCTCCACTGCTTTTCTTTCTTTACCCATCCCGAGGCATCCTGAGGTTGTGCCAGTTCCAATGGTGTCCCACCTCATGAAGATTGTGAACCTTTAAAGGAGTAGATGCCGACCCCGCAAACATCCTGAACCATCCAGAGACGTTCCAGCAATATTTGGATCCCACTTCATTTAGAGTTTGTACATTGGACCCCTTTGAGTGTTTAAAGGCTCTGGAATAAAGAAGCTGGTGTTGAATTTTGGAGGTTTGCAAATGTTAAGCTATTTTGTGAGGTGCTTAGGAGCTCCTTATTCTATAATCTCAAATGACTTTATAAGACTGTAGAAAGGACATTACTCATAATATTACATTCCAGTGCCCATGTTAGTTCTAACTCTCCAGTGTTCTGTATTGTTTAAAGACTATAATCACACTCTTGGGGATGAGTTCCCCTTTTAAATATGGTTTCCTCTCAAGGTTTCTTCCTCATAACATCTAAGGCAGTTTTCCTTGCCACACTTGCCAAGGCTGCTCATCAGGGATAAATTCACATCATTCATCTTAATTCTATAATTCTGTAAAGCTGCTTTGAGACAATGTTCGTTGTGAAAAGCGCTATAAAAATAAACTTGACTTGATCTTCAAACGAAAACTGAATTACCACCTTTTCACCAATCCTTAAACATATTGTAAATAAATGTGTTTCTGTACTTTCTTAAAATTTTTCTGCAAGGTTTTGTTTTGTTTTTGTTCATGGTGCCTTCCAAACCCTTCAGTTTCAGCCACTTGAGCTAAATATGTCTGCAGTAATGCTGATGTAAACACACTTGGCTTTGTTTGGCCAAGTATATGTGATCATTGCTACAGTACAGTGTTCATCCATACATGAAATAGCTTTGCTCTCGTTTGCATGCACTCACAGTGACCCAGAACTGATGTGACCTATATAAAGAATCTTTTTTTTTACAGACACTTTCAAAAGTCAGGCAGTGAAATTTGATGGGGAAAGAAAATATTATAAACATTTTCATTGTATTTGTTTCTCTTTGGCTCATAATGCAAAATGGCTTTCTCTTTTGGCTTTCAAACATGCACGCATACACACACACACACACACACACACACACACACACACACACACACACTACACATTAATTGCCGTAATGTCAAGTCGCTTTGATGTAATAACAATTATCTCGTTCCCTGTGTACCTGTAGGGATAAAATGTGAAGGATTAGAAAAACAGAGAGAATTCTCTCTTCTATAGGACAAGAGAAAAATGCAGAGAGAGAGAGAGAGAGAGAGAGAGAGAGAGAGAGAGAGAGAGAGATAGTGCTATGAGAGACATCCTAATCACTTTGTAGGATTTACAGCACTAACAGCGCTGCCCTCTTTCAGTGCAACATAATTACTATTTCACATTTCATTACAGAATCAAGCAAATAAAATGCCTGTGTGTTTATGTGTGTGTTTGTGAATGTGTGTGTTTGAGTTTGGGTGTGTTTGTGTTTGTGTGTGTGTTTGTGTGTCATCGGGATGGAAAGCAGTTTCAGCTAAACGATGTAATAGGATTTCAAGAGACATGTTCACCATTAGCAGGGAAACAAGCCCTCAGGACAAGGATAACTACATAAGGGTGGAAGATGTTGCCCCAACCTATGTCCTCTAGAAAATAGTTTTATGGCACCTCTCTGATAAGCACCAATGGTGTTATTAGATTACATTTATTGGGAAGTATCACGTTTAAAATTTATGAAAATGTTAACCTTTAAATTATAGTTTCCTAGTGAGTATAAGGGAGATGTGTGTGCATGTGTATTTAGGCAAAAAGTAAAGAAAAAACAAAAGAAGCAACTTCTTTTTCACACAATACAAATTTTCAACTTCAGTGACTGATGAAACCTTAATGAAATAGACAGTAGCTGGTACTTATTATTTTTATTTTTAGTTACAGATGTATTAGAGCTATTTAGTAGCTCTAATGTCCCATTTAGTGGAAATCCATCTCTCATTAAAAAGGTTATTGTGTAGCATGCATTAAGAAAATTAGCTCAGTACAAATAGTTCATTAATTACCTAATTAAATAGCAAATGTCACAAGCCTATATTTACATTTACATTTATGGCATTTAGCAGACACATTTATGCAGAGCAACATAGAAAAAATGCTTTGAAGCCTCTATCAATGATTAAATTACATTGGTTCGATAGGTTGCAGACTTAAGAAACTGTCAGCCTAAAACACTGTTGGAAGGATTTATAGTACACTTTTTTAAAAATACATAAATGCATGAAAACAAACAGGGAAAAATATGTACTAGTATACTAGTGTACTAGTATTTAAGTGTTTCAGGAAAGGGGAAGGTCTTTACACATCATTTAACCTTTTAGCCTTCGCCCCAGATTTTGGGACTCACAGCTAAAAATGCCCTACCTATCTTTAAATGTTTACAGTTCCTGATAAAAATGTGCTACATACACAATTTAAATATCTTTAAAAAGAAGACACTCAAAGTTGATATTGCTCAAAAATATAATACTTTATAATGGCCAGTGTCTCAGCTGTTCGGACATCTGCAGGAAATTCATTCCACCACCTCTGTGCCGGAACAAGAGCCTTGATGTATAACTACCTCTCACCTTAAGGGATGTGGGACCAATTGAACAGTGCTAGAAGATCTGAGGGAGCATGGTGCAGTGCGAGGAGTGATAAAAGCTTTTAGGTTAAAGGGTTTATAAGTGGGTTTATTTGATAAAATGTAGTGACATTTTTGGCAACATATTTAATCCTGTTTTTGACAAAAACTTCCAAAAATAAATAAATAAATAAAAAGCCACTTAATTTGGAATATCTAAACTCTGATCTCTGTCTTCTCAACTCCAAATTTCACATCAACACAACATGTCTGCCTACAGCCTCAACAGTAAACAAATTAGCACTTAATTTCCCACCTCCTGAAGTAAAGGAAACATAGAATAAAACACTACTCTTTATGTGAAGAGCAAGTGAAAGCTAAATCCCACTGACAGCACTATTAGTGAATGTATTAAAACATTAATGAAAGTGAAAGTAAGCCAACATGTCAATGAAAGATGTTGAAACTAAACAATCAATTTATAATCATTCCCAAATAAATCTATATTTTATGTTAATTATGATTATTATTTTTCTTCTTCTTCTTCTTCTTCTTCCTCTTCTTCCTCTTAGTATTATTATTATTATTAGTAGTTGTATATTTCAAGAAACCTAATACTATGAGTGATATTATGTTAAGGTGCTGCAGTAATGGAACAAAAAGCTGTCTAAAAGAGGAGAGTATTTGGCAAAAGGACCAAAGGGGACATGAAGTTACCATGACAACCTCAAGATGACTACACAAGATATTTAAGCAATTAGCACAAACTGGTTAATTATTGTTATTATTACACACCTCTGTTGCAGACAAATTGGTCGATGTAGACAAAAGTGGCAAATGTGATTTTATGTAAAAAAAAAAAAAATCCATTTCTGTTATAGACTGAAGTGAGTTTCATAAACAGGCCCAATTTCATTTAAGATCCATTTGCAATGCTGCATAATGGGCTATCCAAAAAATAAAGTATATCACATTCTCTCACTCACTTTTATCACCAAACATCACGGCACATTTCATATAAGGCATTGAAAATCGATTCCAGATGACTGAAGCAGAGCACCTAGAGTAAAACAACCTTTTATTGTATTCCGTCATGTTCCATTCCACTACTACAGCTCAATTTCGAAACTACATCTCCCAGAATGCATCGGGGAAATCAAAAAGTTTCACGTTAACACAGACTAGAGGTGAATTGCCTCATTGAGGGGGGGAAGAAATCCCAAACAGTCACAGATGGAAAATTGGAGGTCAGTCTAATAAAACAGGTTGAAAGATGCGTGAATGGACCTTTGGCTAATTAACGGTAAAAATGTCAAGCTTTGGAAAGGTAGATAGGGATGTGTCTTTGAAGTTAAAGTGAAGGAGAAGTGATAAATCGTATCTGGAATTAAAGTGGCTCATGGGTTCTCTCTGAGAGAGAGAGAGAGAGAGAGAGAGAGAGAGAGAGAGAGAGAGAGAGAAAAGAGAATCACATATTATTGTTTGATTTCCTCTCCGTGGTTGATCTCTCCCCACAACCAACAAACCCTACATCAAACCGAACAGCAGCACAGGGAGACTAATGCACACAAACACAAGTGTCATCATATACATAACCATTGTGTCTAAGACCTCATTATGCATTTAAATGAGTGCAATGTTTTATTTTGTAAGAAGAAGAAAAAACATTTAACCTTGGTGCTTCAGCAAGGCAATTATAACATATCTGCATTTTTATACACGGAGGAAAATTCTAAGAAGTACACCTGAAATGAGATTTATATCCTTAATTGCTACACAATCCCATGATTGTAAGCACAAGTGCACAATTAGCCATTGATTTGCACTTTAGACCTCAGCCTCTGTTTTCCTCACATTCATGGCAAACATTGTGTTTAATATTTGAAGTGAATATTCAAGAGGCAAGTAATCAGATGACACAGAGGAAGGAAGTAAAAAAAATAAGATTAAGAAGGTATCTCTGTGTGTATAATTAGCTCTTTCAGGTAACTTCCGATCTCAGAGCTTCATCTGTACAGTAATTGTGAAAGAGATTTGGAGTCCTGTGGAAAGAATTGGAATGCCCTGAATCTTTTTGGGAGACAGCTGGATTATCAGTCACTCCTGATTACCAGTGCTGGCAAAGACTCTTTGATCTATCAATACTGTAGCTTTCTATTCTTCAGTAAAGAAAACAAGATGGGCTAAAAAGAGCATCACTCCAGCTTGCCTCACATCGATGTAATAGGTGTGTAAAAGGAGGTGATCTTATAAGTACTATGTAATGAGTTGTTGCCCAGAGCAGGATGACTCAGATGTGCCTTTACAAGGTAAAATGGTACAAAATGCCCTCCCAACCCTCTTGCACAGTAAAGTAGGTTTCCAAAAAAAAAGAGGAAGCTCTTATTCAGTTCCCAACTTGTTTGCCAGTTCTGCTGGGGAGGAAGACTAGGTCACGCTGGGAATTACTGCTGCAAAACATCCTTTTGTCTTTCATCATGTCTTTCTGCCTTTTTCTAGTCAGTCTACATTAATTAGGACAGTGATTGCAGCATCCTGGCACAGACAAACAGCTCCTCCTTCAGTTATGAACCGACAAAATGTGCTTTATTTTGAAAAACCCCACTGTAGAATTTGACTGTTATCAAGCTGCTGTCTTGACGTTAATGAAAATGTGTTTTCACATTTGAACTCTCTGAAAATCTGATTTTCAAGCATCTGTGGCTCTAGGGAGACTGACATTGCTTTCACATTTCACCAATGTAAGCCTTGGGATTAATGGAAATGAGGAGGGATCAGCAGAGAGGAATAGAGATGAGTGGAGATGATTCGAGATGAATGCAGACGAATGGGGAAAACGTGGAGATTATTGGAGATGAGTGGATATGAGTGTGAGATGAATAGTGATAAAAGACAGGGTTAAAGAACAGTGGATATTAGTGAAGAACAATGAAGATGATGAGTAAAGGTGAGTGGAGATGTGCAGTAATGAGTTGAGAGGAATGGACATTAATGGATGAGAGTGAATTTAAATGAGAATGAACAGAGATGAGATTAAATAAGTGGAAATGATTTCAGACAATGGAGCAGTTTCGAGATAAGGAGTTCAATGCAGGTGAATAGAGGTGAATGGAGAGGAGATACGTTTACATAAATAGAGGTGATTAAAGGAAAACAATCACAGAGTTGAGGTTAATAGATATTATTGGAGATGAGTAGATTTTAATTGAGGTGAATAGAGAAATGAGAGTGGATTTTGGTGGAAATTAGAGGATATTATTGTAGATAAAAATATATATAAATATACAGTAAGAAAAGTTTAATGGGTATAACTAGCTATGAGAGGACATGTTTGGAGGTGACTGAAGAGTTGTGAAGATGAGTGGAGATTAATACCATAGATAAGAAGTTAAATGATATGAGAAGACATGATTGACATTGGAAATTTTTAGATGATTAGTGATTGGAGATTTGTGGAGATTACTGAAAATGAACATGAGTAATTCTGCAGTTAATAGGGATGAGTGGAGCTGTGTGGAAATAAAAGATTTCTAAAGGTAGGTGGAGATAAATGGAGATAAGTGTAAATGAATGGAGTGGAGATAAACAAACATACATGCATGTGATTAAAAATGAACAAAGATGAGCTGACCTGAAAGGAGATAAGTGGCGATCAATTCTTGAGTGGTAATAGGAATGGCTCGGAAGAGTTCCCAGTGGGTCAGTCATATTCTGGGCTGATTAATGTGAGACAACATTAAACAACATTAGCAAGCATTCACAGCCTGGTTTCGCATATCAATGCAAAAACACCCTTGCAAACTGTAAACCAAGACTATATTAATACTAATTCAGTCAAATAAACCGACGGCTCCCTTGCTAAGTGCTACAGTTTTGATTTGCTTCGAATTGCAATTAGGTAGCTAATGAGTTTCACAGGCTAGAATGCAAAAGATTATAAAATCTGGCACCTGCACACATTTTACATCAGGTGGAATCATACTCCAGCCCACTGAGAAAGATACACAAGGCCAGGATGTAAATAAAGTTCTTAAAGGGAAATACCATTAAAAAGGGAAAGAAAAAATTAAACAGACTACATTCGAGAAAGTATGGCACACTAGAAAATTAAACCCTTAGGAACATAGCCATCATTAACTGTCATTAACTGCCATAAACATGCCCCATGTGATTTTAAATGTTATTAGTCGCTCACCAGCTAGGGTGTAGTAAATAAGTGAGAATAATAAAGACTTTAACAAAAAGAACATTGAACAGAATACAATGTTCAATAAGTAATTATGACATTAATTTCTGCTAAGTTTTTTTAGCTACAGTAAAAACAAAACTACCTATTTTCAGTTTCCAAAAATGAGATATGCATTGAAAATGTGTCATACTTTAAAACTCTTCAGTAGAGTGTGGAGCAAACCAGCTTCAACCATATGAGTTCTGGGCTATAAACAGTCCTACTCCATCCAGAGATAGAGATTTAATTAAGTATGCTTAGAATTTAAAGAAAATGAGCAGCATTTTCATCTATCATAGAGGAATGTAATGTTCCATCAGTGAATGCTGTGATCTTCCTAAATGTTCTTCTAAAAACAGAAAATTGTGTTTTAGTGAAGATGTTTTAAATCATAGCAATTAAATAACTAAACGGTATTTGAATCATATTGCATATTTGCATTTTTAAGACATTCTGTGACTTTCTGAGGTCTTTTAGTTTTCCTTAGGAAATAGAGTAGTTGCTGTCTTTTATGTAGGATCTGGTAACAGTATTAGAAATGTTATTTTAATGGCTTTTCTCATCCGTTGGTTAATTCTGCTCCAAGAGAGCTGGAAGTGACATTTCCACCTCCAGCTAAAGTCACATGACTCCACTCTGAGGTCTGGTACACTTACACTTTAATCCATTATTGTTTTTCTTTTTTAAATGCTAGCAAGCTGACTTTAATAAGTCTGTAATAATTTGGTTGACTGATTCTGTGCTTCACACACTTCGTCGAAACAGTGTGTGTGCTTGACCTTTTTGGTTTTTGGCAGGTTATTTCTTTGTGTTTAAGTTATATTAAATGTCATTATAAAAGCTTGGCTGAAAGTGCACTCCATCACCATCCTGATGCTGTGTTGCACACCAAGCTTGTGTGCAATATTAATTAAAATTGCCCGTTTCTCCATTACCAGGAATGAGCCAAAGATTGTAAAACATGCTGTTTGTGTTAGAATTCTTACAACGTTTTCATGTCTTTGACATTTTTTCTTCCATTTATTCTTCTGTCACAGGTAACAACTAATGCCTGAATGGCTTTGACAATGAATGAAAACTCAGTTGGGCCAGTATATGTTTGGAAAGAGGACCCAAGCTAATTTAATTGTAGTAAGGCTTTAGAGTAAGTATCATTAAAACTCTAAACAATTCCTTTGGAAGAATGATGTTTATTCCTCTAGTAGAATTCCAGAGACGTGTCAAATGCATGTCATGTTGCAGTGGCTCATTATGGTGGCAATGGCACCTTATATATTTATAAGGTTATAAACATATGCATAACCAGTCATTGCTAGCAGTAGTAGTATGAGCTAAAGAAATCATAAAGAAAAGTTAGATAGTATAAAGATAGTCAAGTCAATTCGGCTTCATTGTTATTTTTCTCACAGGCAGAAATAATGATATAAATGACATTGGTACAGTACTGGTTCCATACATTCTTTCTAAATTCATATAGTATATCACCTTTAAATGATTTCAAACAGTCACTACATTTGTCTCCATATTGTTAAATTAATCAACATATTTTGAGCTGTAATGCAACTCTGTTTATGCAGTTATGCTCCATATTAAATTTTTTACTTCATAAAAGTATGGACCATTTCCATGTATGTTAAGAGCACACTCAGCAGGTCTGGGGAAAAGAGGTCATGTAAGAAATAATGCTATTCTCCTTGTGGGCTAATTAGATCCGAGCTAAACAAACTACTGAAACTACATACTAGCTGAACATACAGCAGTTTGCGATTTTCCCTATTTTTTCTTATGTTCTTTTCATAAATGAGATGTACATAGCTCTGTCTAAGTGATTTTTAATGACAGTGATTAGGTTTTGACCCACTATTTCTTGATTAAAAACACCAATCTCTTTAAACCCCTCTTTTTGGGTTTGAAATAGAAGATGGGAAATGTCTGACAATGTTCGCATACAATGACTAGCATTGGTAACTAACCAAATTTGTTTAATTATTGTTTTTAATAGGAGAGATTCATTGGTATAAATTGGGATTCAACTCATTACGTGTATAAAGTTTGAATACGTTTCAAATCTCTGGTGATCGCTGACCAACATTGTTCCAAACAACTAATCAGTGATTGCCATTTTTCCCTAACAACTAATGACTTTTTACAATTGTTCCCAAAAGTCAATCACTATTTACTGTTATATCACTCAATCACTAATCACACCAATCACTAATCACAATTGTTAAAAAAAGATACAACACCTGATCATCATTGTTCCCAAACAACCAATCACTGTCACAATCACAATAGTCATCAACCACAATCAAAAACATGTATCACTTTTTATTTTCAAATAATTTAACCTTATTAAACCAGATAATTCTATTCTATTCTATTCTATTCTATTCTATTCTATTCTATTCTATTCTATATTCAGATTATTTTCATTTTATATGTAACACATACTGACATGCAAATGAGCCTGTAATGTCATTGATAAAAAAATAAGACGAAAAAGCTGCAAACACCAACACTGATCTGTTACAGACTGGCTAAATAAAGAAAATGTTTGATAATTTTGGGAGATTATATAGAGGATTTAATTCCACACACTGATATAAATGACAAAACTTTAATATATTGTACTTCAGTATTTGGCAACAAATACACCTGGGTTTTTAATATCTTCAGCATTGACCCAGACAATACTAAAATTCCTTAAAAAAACAAGCTACAAGTGTGTTTATTATTTAAAATACACACAAACAAATTAACTAGATATGGAATTTATGTATATACACAAACGGTAATGCTATAAGAAAGAAGAGCAGGAGAGTTCACAGACAAACTGAGCAGTCAGCAATGAGGTCATCTGCCTTAAACCAACAAGGCCAAATTGTTGACAAATCATGCAGTGATGATATCAAAGGACTATGATAGGACTAAACGGCAATATTCTGAATTTTATGGAAATGTACCCAACACATTCAAAATAAAAAGAAAGCACAGCTTCTCCCCTCAATGAAAACAGATTTTTTTTCAGAGGTGAGATTTTCAAATATTCCAAAATGCAAGTTTGGAATTCGCAGGGAAATCTGGCATAAGTTTTTGCACTGCTCACACGGTCTCTGGACAGCCAGCTGTTTCTCTGTGTGCCCTTTTCAAAGACAAGGCCGTGGGCACTGTGCCTGTACCTGCTCATTATCTGTCCCTGTTCTGTACATCTGACAGTGAGGAGATACTCAGCCAACATATCCTCCCTGTCTGAAGCCTGATAACTCTTCTTTGACTTATAGTTTCACACTGACACTGTTCCAGATATTTGACTAGGTTTTGAGCTGTTTGGTGTTTATACTGCTGATGGCATCCTTTGCATAGTTGCATGGTTGAACTCTTGGATCTAAACTCTAGGTCTGATATAAATTACACTATTTTTTAGGGCTCATTACATGCAGAAATTAAGCCCTATTTCTTTCTATATCTTTATAAAAATGTGGGAGTCACTCATGCTCTAATTAAATTACATTTTTACTTAATGTCTCATTAAAGTAAATGGCATTCTATTTATAGTGGTGTTTAATGTTATGTTTTAATCTTTCTCTTTCTCTCTAATGTACTACAGCTACAACTACTACTCTACTTTCCTGGCCAGGAAACCAACTGTTAAAGTTCATGTCTTACTGATTACAAAGCATTGGCACTGGAGACTCCTATAAAAACTGTTAAATAAAAGATAAATCTGCCCATCTATGTGTATGCATTGGTCATGTCTTTTAATTATTATTTTATATTTCACCAGTAAAAACCAAAACAGTAATAAAACATTTTTTAAATACATTTTGTGATTGTTGTTGGGCTTTTGTTTTGTTTAATAAGTTTAATTTGCCTTTTTTTTTGGAAATGGGAGGTTCCTTCTTTTCCTGCTTCTTTTTTTCTATCTGTCAATTTGTCTTTTTCTGCAGCAAAGAGGTCAAGTACCCTAATCATGCCAGCTGAGAAGCACTTAATGTGCTATTGGGGATGTCTGCTCCCCAGGGTTAACAGGTTACCCACTCAGTACAAAAAGTCCCAATTACTGTTGAAGTGGGGCTCCGGTCACCAAGACAACACAGCTAAAATTTGTAGAAGTGCTTGTAGAATGGGGAAATGACATTAATACGAAAAACCCTTGAGTTGATCAGCAGTCTAAACGGGTACTCTGGGAAACCTGAACCCTGATTTCTTAAATATATTGGTGCATCCATTCATCCTGGAGTGATGTTTTTAGAAAATTCTGTATTTTGTATTGTAAAACATAGCTTTTTTTGTTAGAAGCATACAGTAATTATGTAATTATGATGACATTTATATTTTTACAATATCTTAATCATTCTCTTTTTTAGGAATAAGTTTATCCTGGTCAGTGGGTCTGAAGTCTATCCTAGAAACATGGGTGTGAAGAATATAAGATTGATGCAGTGCCATTTTCTAATACCTATATATTTCTAAAAACTCCTGGATTGCATAGAAAGAATTTTTCTTGTAAAGTTCTAGCCTTTAAAAAGCATCTTACTCCCAAAAGTGTAAAAGGAAGAAAACTTCATTTAAAGATTTGTCCAAAATTTACCATATAACATTATCCTAGTAAGTTTATAATAGAAATTGACTTCTCTCGTCAGATACAGCATTTATACAAACGCCTCATCATGGTCTCTTTACTTGACTGATCTCTGTTCACGTTAAAATCAGTGCTAAAATAATCAGTGATCACTGACATTATGACTGATTTATTCAGCCACTTGTGTTCTTTTGGCTAAATGTCTAGTTTAGGATGATTTAAACTTTGTAAGCAACTTAAACAAACTGTTTGCTTGCTAGAATGTAGACATCTTTATGCAAACTGTATTTCTAATCAAAATACATTTTGAATAACTTTTTTAATTTGATGTAATTTTTGATGTAGTTTATGTCTTTTTTTTTTTTTTTTTTTTTGAGAATTAACAGTTTCAAAAACTGACCCGGTATTCCTTGACCACCCAACTATTTTATCAGAACAATGTGAAAGAGTTAAATTTTAAGGAAAATTATGTTCATGCAAGAATTTAAGATATTCCTCAGATAAAAACAATATAAATTTACTTTTTGTTTTACATAAACGTTTGTATCATTGCTGAAGACTGAATTTTTAATTGAATAGGCTTGTTTGAGTAAAATTTTCTTACACTATAAATAATAACTTTTTTGTACTTGAGTAAGTATAAGTGCCTGCCTTGTTTGCCATCAAGAACTATGGGTGTTTGCACTGTGCTATGTACACACTGTGTTATTTAAACATGTCAAAAACCCAAAGACGTTCTCTTGTGCTTTTGCACTGTGATCTAAAGAACAAAACAAAAAAAACACATTCTTAATTATTTGCATTTTATTTGCTAAGCAAACCTTTTTTTTTTTTTCTTCACGATATGAAGTGACATTTTGTCACTTCATATCGTGAAGAAAAAAAAAAAAAGGTTGTACACAGTGTGTACATAGCACAGTGCAAACACCCATAGTTCTTGATGACAAACAAGGCAGGCACTTTTACTTACTCAAGTACAAAAAAGTTATTATTTATATCACTTCATAAAAAAAATTAAGTTTTGCTTAGCAAATAAAAGCAAATAAAAAGCAAATAAAAACACGAGATGAAGTCACAAAATGACAAAATGTCACTTCATATCGTGAAGGAAAAAAAAAAAAAAAAAAAAAGGTTTGCTTAGCAAATAAAATGCAAATAATTAAGAATGTGTTTTTTTTTTTTTGTTCTTCAGACCACAGTGCAAAAGCACAAGAGAACGTCTCTGGGTTGTGTATGTAATCCTTCATGCATTGCGTATGTAATGCTTTGGGTACGTGGCCGTGTTGTCCATGCTCTGAAATAATGTGTCAAATCACAATCAGCCAAAATTGGAGGCAGGCTGTCACCGGCGGAGTGACATCACGGCCAGGAAGTATAAAATGAGAGAAGAAAGCGCTAAAGCAACGACGGAGATGTGGCATAGAGATGCAGCGTCTTGTTTCCTTCAGGAAATCGGATTATATACTCAACTTGGGGTCTTGGGGCTAAAGGGGCGGGCCAAGAAGGGCAGACCTTGACATAGAGGCTGTGACACCAGGAGCAAAAAGCGATTGTTGAGCTTACTAGATGGAGGGGCTTTATTCTCATCGGCTGGCCAAGCTATACCTAGCTCCTCTGCGGCACCTGTCACAACCTCCAGGAGCTCCTCGCTTTCGGGTTTGTGTGGAAATTGCAAACATGTGAGCGCAATGGACATGTGATTGCAGTGCTGACAGTCGGCTCCTTCGAAAGCCGACTTAGCGTGCTCAGCTCCCAAACAAGCCTTCAAATATACAAACCCGATTCCAAAAAAGTTGGGGGACTGTACAAATTGTGAATAAAAAAGGAATGCGATAATTTACAAATCTCATAAACTTATATTTTATTTACAATAGATAACATCAAATGTTGAGAGTAAGAAAAGTGAGACATTTTTAAATGTCATGCCAAATATTGGCTCATTTTGGATTTCATGAGAGCTACACATTCCAGAAAAAAGTTGGGACAGGTAGCAATAAGAGGCTGGAAAAGTTAAATGCACATGTAAGGAACAGCTGGAGGACCAATTTGCAACCTATTAGGTCAATTGGCAACATGAGTGGGTATAAAAAGAACCAGAAGTCAGAAGTCAAGATGGGCAGAGGATCACCAATTTCCCCAATGCTGCAGCGAAAAATAATGGAGCAATATCAGAAAGGAGTTTCCTTAGAGAAAAACTGCAAAGAGTTTTAAGTTATCATCATCTACAGTGCATAATATCATCCAAAGATTCAGAGAATCTGGAACAATCTCTGTGCGTAAGGGTCAAGGCCGGAAACCATACTGAATGCCCGTGATCTTCGGGCCCTTAGATGGCACTGCACCACATACAGGAATGCTACTGTAATGGAAATCACAACATGGGCTCAGGAATACTTCCAGAAAACATTGTCGGTGAACACAATCCACTGTGCCATTCGCAGTTTCCGGCTAAAACTCTATAGGTCAAAAAAGAAGCCATTTCTAAACATGATCCAGTAGTGCAGGCGTTTTCTCTGGGCCAAGGCTCATTTAAAATGGACTGTAGCAAAGTGGAAAACTGTTCTGTGGTCAGACGAATCAAAATTTGAAGTTCTTTTTGGAAAACTGGGACACCATGTCATCCGGTCTTAAGAGGACAAGGACAACCCAAGTTGTTTTCAGTGCTCACTTCAGAAGCCTGCATCTCTGATGGTATGGGGTAGCATGAATGTGTGTGGCATGGGCACTTTACACATATTAAAAGGCACCATCAATGCTGAAAGGTAGACCCAAGTTCTAGAACAACATATGCTCCCATCCGTCTCTTTCAGGGAAGACCTTGCATTTTCCAACATGACAATGCCAGACCACATACTGCATCAATTACAACATCATGGCTGCATAGAAGAAGGATCCGGGTACTTAAATGGCCAGCCTGCAGTCCAGATCTTTTACCCATAGAAAACATTTGGCACAACATAAAGAGGAAGATGTGACAAAGAAGACCTAAGACAGTTGAGCAATTAGAAGCATGTATTAGACAAGAATTATCGGGTTATAAAAAGAAGAGGGGATGCCACACAGTGGTAAACATGGCCTTGTCCTAACTTTTTTGAGATGTGTTGATGCCATGAAATTTAAAATCAACTTATTTTTCCCTTTAAATTATACATTTTCTCAGTTTAAACATGTGATATGTCATCTATGTTGTATTCTGAATAAAATATTGAAATTTGAAACTTCCACATCATTGCATTTGTTTTTTTATTCACAATTTGTACAGTGTACCAACTTTTTTGGAATCGGGTTTGTATATATATTTTTTAACAGACAGACAAACAACATTAAATTTTACACAGAGCACTTTGTAAACAAACATAAGCTGGTGCCAGCTTCACTCCATGTGCGTTTTATACTCCCTGGTCGTGACGTCACCTCGCCGGTGAGAGCCTGCCTCAAATTCTGACTGATTGCACACATTATTTCAGAGCATGAATAACGCGGCCGGGTTCCCAAAGCATTCCGACGCAGCTCAAGTTCCTAAAAGGGAACCTACGAGGTTGCAGCTCCATATGCATAATACTGTATATGAAGAGTGACTCACCATCATCAATCCCCATACTGTCTACAATGATCATTTTAATTACATTGTAGTAAATAAAATGCATTTACCCCTTACTTTATCAAAGTTTAGAAGTAAAAAAAAAAAACAATGATCATTAATCATAAGTATCATTCATGTCAGTTTCTCAAATTCATTTCCTGTCATTTGACAAACCAGAGCTACATCATCATTATTTACTCGACTGATCCATGTTTATCTTTAATGCTGACACTGCACTGATTTTTTTATTTTATTTATTTCAATTCAAAAATTACAAGTAGTACCCAAATGTTGATAATTTGTCAGTTAATATAAAGCTAAAACATTATTTTGATCATGATCCTTAAACTCTTAGAGTATTCACAGTGAATACCTTGGTGATACTCTAATCAATCACAGAGCACTATGCACATGTTCACTTATCGGCACTTTAACTTCGTCAATCCACCTAACTTTCAATATGTCTTTATAGTATCAGGATTGCATTTTGGAATGCAATAAAATATTTTAGTCTCTTTATAAAGAATAATCTCACTCTAGCCAGCCAATCACAAACACTGTGGCTATGTTCTAAGCCATTACATCAACAGATTCCCTATTAAACCTATTTCACAATGCTCTGTATATTCTCACACCCCGCAGTGCTGAGGAGCAGAAATACAATTAATCATAGATGAAAAACAGAAAAAGATCTTGTGAGACAGCTGTTATAAAACATTCAGTTACGTGGCACCTTGTTTTCTGAGAAGCTGTCTCTTGATTTGGAGAAAATGTGGTACATGTCTAGAATTAGTGAATTTAATATGTAGTCATATTGGGACTAAATTGCCATCATGGTGCAAAACATTTTTAATTATCTTATCATTACGAAAATGCTCTCACGCACACACACACAAACAGTAAATTGCCTACTCTCTGGCAAACAGAGATATTGGTTAAAAAAATTTTTTACATAATAAAAAAAACTAAATGCACCATGAGGATTTCCATCTTTCTTTTTCTTCTTTCTCTTTCTCTAACATTCTGTGGGGTGTGTTCGTGTATGTTGTTGAGTCAGCATTAAAAAGCTAGAAGGTAACAGAGCAAAATCTGCTGAGCGAGCATGTGTGACCCTACACTTTCATTATACCTCAAAATATGGTCCAGCTCTAGGTTCCGTAGCAACATATGGAGACACAAATACACACATGCACTTTCCCTTGATACATTTGTTCATGCAGCTAATATCTGTTATACAACAACTAAATCTAACCCTAATAATGCATAAATAAATCAATGCATAGCATCATAATGAACAGGTCAGCTTGAAGCATTGTGAACTGTGGTACAGCAGAGTGATAATAGCTGTAAATGACAGTTTATTAGTTTGAGAAATGCAGAAAATTAGCGAGGTAGGGTTAGGGTTCCCGTTCAGAAACTGGAGCTGCGTCAACAACGCTTTGGGAATGCTTCCACAGTCCACACTCTGAATTAAATGTGTAGTTAGTTCAATGGAAAGCGGGCCTTCACCGGCTGGGTGACGTCACGAACAGGAAGCTATAAAATGCACATGGAATAAAACCAGTGCTAGCTTCTGCTTGTTCATGAAGGGCTCTATATTTGTATGTGTCTATGGTAAGTGGTAAATGTCAGAAGAAAAAAAATAAATGAATACGAATAAAAAAATTAAATTAATTAAAATAAAAGCAAGCATGAAGTGTAATCACTACCTGTGTTTCTTGCTTGGGAGCGGAGCATGGAGGTTGGCGAGGTCAGCGAGACATCAGCCAGGAGCTGTTCGAGGTGGTGGCCAGAGCCATAGCCAAGCTTGGGGTGCAAAGATGCTGGCTAGCTATCTCTCCCCAGGGTGCTCCATCATCCCTAAAAACCCAGACGCTACCCACCAAGCCCCTTCGAAGTCAAGTTAAGTCAAGTTTATTTCTATAGCGCTTTTCACAACAGACATTGTTTCAAAGCAGCTTTACAGAGATCAACAGTCAAGGTGAACGGTGTGCATTTATCCCTGATGAGCAAGCCGTGGTGACTGTGGCAAGGAAAAACTCCCTAAGATGTAATGAGGAAGAACTCTTTCAACAATACAGAACACTGGAGAGTAAGAACTACCATAGTGCTGGTGGCATGGCTTATGCTGCAGGTTGTGGTTGTTTTGCAGGCCTATCAGACTGACCTGCTACTGGAGCAAGACGTGGGAGACACGTTGGGCAGTCAGGAACTTCGAGAGCTCCGCTGTGCGACAGACCTGGCTCTTAGTGTGCACTTCAGAATACAGTGCCCGCCTCACCCCAGCGCCCTCAAAGAGCTGGTTTGTTAACCCTGCCACTTTCAGTGCTTCAGGGCACGGGCCAGCTCCAGCGAACGCCCTGCTTGCTTTCCACCCGGTTCCGTAGCAGACTTGGAGTGTTCGCCGCCTCTCAGGAGGCCCTTAGAAATGCACCAGAGCAAGGCACCAGCTCTAGGTATAGAGACAGAGGATTTACGATTTAGTTTGGGTCTTGTCTCAACCGAGCTGGCTTTGGTCATGGAACAAAAGTAGACACTCTCTTAAGGAAGGAGGCCATCGAGGTGGTCCCTCCGTCACACAGAGCATCCGGGTTCTAAATCTGGTACTTTTTATTTTCCTAAAAAGTCTGAAGGGTTGCTTCCTATACTGGATTTACGTCAGCTGAACCGTTTACTTTTGAGACTCAAGTTCAGAATGCTGACCCTGAATCAAGTTGCGTCCCAAATCAGGTCCGAGGACTGACATGACCAATCACTCATTGTGAAGCAATTAAAAAATTTGCTGGGTCTGATGGCAACAGCATCCAAGGGCCCGGGAAATGGCATCATCATCTAAATGTGGTTGAGATTTTACAGAACTCAGATTGTAAGAAAGCATTCCTATATAGTTGTGCTTCACCACTAGAGGCAGATATACAGTTTACCAAGCAATGACAAGCTACCCGTGACATCACTGTACACCGTCCTCCACCAAGAGTATAAAAAGACAGAACACGGAGCCGCGGCATGCATTCTGCATCACGCAACCCACCGAACAGCAGCAAGCAGAAGACAGCAAGAATCACCTCATATACAATCAATTCTATACCCAGTGAAGTAGAGTGTTCTGAATCCTGTATCGTGTTTTTACTGACACACTGGGGCGAGTACAATCCCCTAATCAGCGCACATCAGATAGTGAAAATCCTTATATGGTCCTTCGAGCTAGATAGGAAAACTTAATAACATTTGGTCATTCGAGCTAGAGAGAAAACTTCTTAACACAGATGGACCTGCTTGCGATGCAGAAGACATCACACTGGAGACCTCTGGTTCTCCCTTACACCCCAGCCCCTCTAGGGCTGGATGCCATGGTACAGGCAAAGCCAAGGCTGTGTCTGTCTACCATCCATCTTCTCATGCTGCCACAGAGTCCATCTCCTCCTAGTGGCCCCATGGTGGCCAGGCTGACCATGGTTTGTGGACCTGGTAGCCCATCTCAAACACCTTCCCTGGGGGTTCCTTTAAAGTGGAATCTTTTCTCTCCGGCAGGGGACACAATAGTTCACCTCCCCCCAGAGCTGGTGAAACTGTGGCTGTGGCCCCTGAGGGGGCACAGCTCCTAGCCTCCAGTCTTTCCACTAAGGTGGTAGAGACCATTCTCCAATCCAGAGTTCCCTCCATGAGAAGGTTGTACGCTAGGATCTGTAATCTGCACCATTTGGATCCAGTTAACTGCCCGGTTGGCCCAGCGCTGGAATTTCTTCAAGAACAGTTCCCAAACGGGTTGGCTCCTTCCACCCTGAAGGTTTACGTGTCTACTATTGCAGCCTGGCATGCCCCCCTCGTGGGGCAGTCGCTGGGTAAGAACCCATTGGAGACAAGTTTTCTCCACGGTATGATCTAGGTCCCTGTCGGAGCCTCCATTTCAGCCATTGACCAAGGTGCTTTTGAGTTTCCTTACAGTTAAAATTGTGTTTCTCTTGGAAATCTCCTCTCTCAGGAGAGTAGGTGATCTTCTGGCTTGGAATTTCTTTCAGGCATAGGCGGAAGCTATTTCATCCTCTTATGGGTCCTCTGGTCTCCCTGTTACTTTTGGGGTCACTCAACTCGAAATGTGGCAGCCTCTAAGGCTTTGTCTTTTGGAGTTTTCCTCCAAGACATCTGCAACGCTGCGAGCTGGTCCACCCTGCTGACCTTTGTCAGGTTTTAAAGCCTTGACCTCAGTGCCACTCCTGTCCCCTTTGTTCTTTGACCAAGCTGTGTCATCCACGCTAGGCAGGGATTGGTCAGTCTGGCATTATTGGACTCTCATTCCCAATGCCTGTTGAAGCAGTTTGAGTCCCTGAAGGGGAACATCTTCAGGTAAGGTATGTAACCATAGTTCCCAGAGGGAACGAGGCACTATGTCTCCATGGCACACTGCCAGCATCCATGCAGAGCTTCCTTCCATCTTCAGAAGCTTCAATTCATGTGTGTTTTATCAAACAGAGATTTGATCAGCTACCCTCCCCTGCCCCCATCCAGTCCCCCCTGCTGCAATCCCCCTTCTTTGGTTCCACAGCAAGCAGCTCCAGCCCCAACTCTCTCTCTGCACTGCTATCAGCTCACAGTCAATACACAACACACCTAACTTATAAGTTAGTCCCGCCGATTCCCTCCAGTCAACACTTCAACCAATACACACTGCCCCTTACAGAAGCCCAGGTGCCAATGGAGCTCAGGAAGATCAAAGCGAGGAAGGCTGCGGGCCCAGACGGCATCCGCTCCAGGCTACTAAAGACCTGTGCAGACCAGCTGTGCGGCATATTGCTGTACATGTTTGACCTGAGCCTGAAGCTGGGGAAGGTGCCACAGCTATGGAAAACATCCTGCGTTGGTGCCTGTTCCAAAGACATCGCGCCCAAAAAACTTTGGGGACTACCGACCAGTAGCACTGACCTCCCATCTGATGAAGACATTGGGGACGCTGGTGCTCACTCATCTCCGACCTCTGGTGAGCCCATCAATGGATACACTTCAGTTTGCCTACCAACCTGGCATTGGAGTGGAAGACGAAGTCATCTTCCTCCTAAATCGGGCGATTTCACACCTGGAAAAGGCTGGGAGCACTGTGAGTCATGTTTTTTGACTTCACTAGTGCTTTTAACACCATCCAACATGTGCTCCTGAGGAATAAGATGGTGTACATGGGAGTAAACCATCATTTGTCTGCCTGGAAACTGGACTACCTCACAGACCGACCACAGTATGTGAGGACTCGTGACTGTGAGTCTGACATGATTGTCTGCAACACTGGAGCCCCGCAGGGAAGGGTTTTAGGCCCGTTTCTCTTCACCGTCTACACTGCAGACTTCATGTTTAGCTCAGCAACCTGTCACCTACAGAAGTTCTCTGATGACTCTGCCATCGTCGGTCTGATTACGAATGATGATGACAGAGAATACAGAGGACTTATACAGAACTTTGTGGACTGGTGCCAACAGAGCTGCCTCCAGATAAGCACGGGAAAAACCAAAGAACTGGTGGTGGATTTCCATATGCACAAACACACTTCATCATTTCCATTGGTAAACATTCAGGGAAAGGACATTGTGAGAGTGAACTCTTACAAATACCTGGGTGTTCACCTAAACAACAAACTGGACTGGACAGACAACACTGAGGCAATTTATAAGAAAGGGCAGAGCAAACTCTTTCTGCTAAGGAGACAAAGGTCTTTTGGAGTGCAAGGAGAGCTACTGAAGACCTTTTTTGACTCTGTTGTGGCCTCAGCCATATTCTATGGTGTGGTCTGCTGGGGTAGCAGCATCTCTACTGCAGACAGAAAGAGACTGGACAAGCTGATCAGGAAGGCCAGCTCAGTCATGGGAATTCCCCTGGACACTGTACAGGAGGTGGGAGAAAGGAGGATGGTAGCAAAACTATCATCATTACTGCAGAATGCCTCTCACCCCCTGTATGAAACCGTTACCTCATTGAGCAGCTCCTTCAGTGACAGATTGTTACATCCTAAGTGTCTGAAGGAGTGATACAGAAGGTCTTTTCTCCCTGCTGCTATTAGACTTTACAACCAAAGCTGCTCCCAGTGAACCATTAATCATAATACACACTGTTATTACTGTTCAACGGTGTAATAGTTACTGTTATTACTGTTTTACTGTGTAATAATACTACCTGTGTGCAATATTACCTGCAATACGTGCAATATTACCTGCAATACAATGCAATATTACCTGCAATACGTACAATACCACCTGCGTGAAATACTACCTGCAATATGTACTTTTTCCTCATTTGTATTTATACATTGTGTTGTGTATATACTTGTATACTATAGTATGTCTATTCGTCTATTCTTTTATATATTTGCATTTATTTTTTATTTTTTCTTGCTGCTGTAACAAAGAGATTTCCCCACTGTGGGACGAATAAAGGTATATCTTAATTTATCTTATCTTATCTTATAGCTTCCTGGTTGTGACATCACCCTGCCAGTGATGTTACACTTTTCATTGTACTGTTTACACATGATTCAGAACGTAGGCATCGTTGAACCGTTCTCAACGCATTGTTGAATCAGCATCTTGTTCCCTCTGGGAACCGTGGTTAGTTACGTAACCTGGAGACGTTTTCTCATTTCTCCTATTAATTCTGAAATAGGTGCTTAATATTCTATATACAATGGTATGTATTATCCATTATCTCATTAATTTAACTTGTTTGCCTTGCCCTAGTTTTATAAACCACACTAAATGTTGTAGATTTAATACTGAATTAATATGCTATACTAATTTTAAATAAACATTATTTATGATAGCATAGTATCTCCCTTTCCATCCTCTACCATATTATAACATATGCTTAAGACTCAAGCTGGGTTTTCTTTTTAATTTGTTTCTCTTTTGAGCCAATAATGTAATTTAGGCTACCAATTCAAAAGCCATTTTCTATCTAATAACTCCTTATTTACAACTCCTTATTTTTTTTCTTGGTGTTATTAAGCTTGAAGAAGAAGCATATGCAATCTATCCAAGTTACATAATTGGACCTAAAGGAACACTGATACCTTTAAAGCATTGCCATAGAAGTTAATTAAAGATACACAGCATTCCCTTTTCTGCACTACTAAAGGTGCAAAAGATTTACCCTTGATGGCACCACCCCAAGGACAAGTGGAGTTTAATACTTTTATTTTTGAGAGTACACAGTGACATAGATAACAGGTTTCCCCATGGTACTGGGAGAATACAAAGCCCAGATCAATTTCAAAAGCATCTGCTTCTATAATAAAAGGTAGTAGGGGACCTGAAAGTGAATGTGAGCCATGGCATTATTTATTAATTATAGTTTTGTGGCTACATATATGGAACCAGATACATATATAAAATATAAAATATAAAATTTAACACCTATAAAATTTTTACAGCATAATCTTTAAATTCTTTAACCATTTCTCCTCTCTTCTCTTCTCTTTCTCATATGTGGCACATGTTCTCAAAGGTTTGGGATTAAGGCAAGACATTTATATAGACAATCACCCCCTTGTTAAGCATATTTTCTGAAAGAGGGACAGGATTTTAATTAGCCTCTACAAATGCATAATTCATAGTGCCCCTAATGGTCTTCCATTTATTCCCCTCTCAAAGCCATTTATTTCCCCTCTCAAAGCTTAATCAATGTATAGGATCTCTGTGAGTCTACTGCAATTCAATAGCAGTGTGTATTAAAGAAAAACAGGTGAAAATACTTTACTCTTACAACACATCAATAATCTGTGTTCAGCGACTATTTCAATGTAATCAATTATGTTTGACGGTCCATAATATGTGTATGTATTTACACTGATAAAGTGCGTGTTTCAAAAAGGAAAAAACAACTTGTGTCTACAAAAATCCTGATATATTTTGACAAGCAGATTATTATCTTACTCAACAATAGACATGTATAAAATAAATACTGCAATTATGTTATAATGGTCCTTCAATACAATCTGCATAATGAGCAACATCTCTTCAGGAACTTCAGGTACATAACTTGATTGAAATATATATGTTAAATGTATTTGAAAATTACCAACAGTAATAGACCTTCAAAAGTCCATGTGCTTGCTATGCTCACAGCTCTTTCTAATAGTAGCTAATAGATAAAAATAAGAAATGGAAGACTTCACAACCAAAGATATTTCTAAAGGAAGATATATTTTCTTAGGTCAAAAGGAAGAGGGTGCCATTTTTTTAATTGTTGTTAAAGTTCTTGAAACTTGTTTTATAGTCTAAACTGTTTAATTCTCAGAGCTGGCTCTAGCGTTTTGGGTGCAACCAGCTATTGTTTTGTTGTGGCCTTTATATGCCCTATAATCCCCCATGACTTAACAATGTAAATGTCCATTATTACACACTGTGTTTCCTATAACCTTGCTGCATGTTAATGTTAATCTATGATTTCCACTTTCACTGTCCGCTTCCTTCCTGCTCTTGTCTCTGGAAGCTGTTATTTGTGTGTGTGTGTGTGTGTGTGTGTGTGTGTGTGTGTGTGTGTGTGTGTGTGTGCGTGTGTGTGTGTGTGTGTGTGTATGTGTGTGTAGGACATTAATACAGGAAATGGAATTAAATCGATGTGTCTCTTTGTGTTTGAGCTCTTGTTACTTCCTGCAGGATGAATTTGCCATTATACCATTAAATGCACTGTGTGTGTGTGTATGTGTGTGTGTGTGTGTGTGTGTGTGTGTGTGTGTGTGTGTGTGTGTGTGTGTGTGTGTGTGCGTGCTAATAGCAACTGCTATTAATTATTCTTGGGTATTAAAATAGTTAACTCTCTTTTGTTAGGTTTTTCATACTCTCAATTTGTGTGACCTTAAATTTATTTGGAGTTGTCATTGTTTAGGCTTCTCCTTTGTTGTTTTTGCTGTTGATTTTTTTTCTTTCTTTCTCTTTAAAAAAAAAATGCCATTCCATTTATCTGCCTCTTACTATCAACACACAGCTTTAAACATATGGGGTGAGCATTTGAGAAAAAATTATTTGGGAAGCTATTTATTTTATATATTCTATGTGTATGCATGTTTTTCATTATGTGTGTCTACATTCTGTAATGTACAAGACAAAATAAATGGGAACAGGTAGGCAAATATCAGGATATTGCTGACATTTAAAGGCTGTACATTTTTATAATAAACTGCCTATTGGTTCAATCAACATCTAGAATAAAGAGAAATCGCCACAGAAAGACAAATAGAAAAATAAAAAGTATAGACTTTAACCATGAAACATGGCAAAATTTCCACAAGTGTGTGTGTGTTTATCAATATTCGGGAGGAGAGCTGGTTGGATACAGTACATCTAGTCTTGATCTCTTACAGCTTTCTGTGTATACAGTATGTTCCTCGCATAAGGAGAAGGGAATTGGTAGCCCAGTGGTTAAGATGTTGGACCTCAAAATCTGAATAATTGAGAATACATTAACCTTCTGATTGTAAGGTTGTGAGTTTCATTCCTAGCACCACCAACCTGCCACTACTGGGCCTTTATGATCAAAAGCTGTAAACCCCAAAAGGAAATCTGCCAAATACCATAAATGCAATATCATAAATGTGATGTAAATGAGGTGGAAAATGTCCTGCTTAAGTGTGTCTGCATGTGTATGTTTAGATAAAAATTTCTCTATGCACAATTAATCTCACTTAGTTATCATTCTGAATAATATTAACCAATAGAATTTTGGTTTTTGAACCTGCAAGGATAAATCTATTTTTTCAAAAACTCTAAGAAACTTTAATTAACTCTGCCCAATTAAATAACAAAATGTAAAACGAAACACTTTGCAACTCGATTTATATGACTAGCTTCTTATTAAACATGTCAATTGACAGCAATCGCATAAAGTAATCAGGAACAGGATGTGCTCAAGTATTGACAGGAAGGGCAATCAGTTCATTACAAAATGAACAATTATGTAGCAGTGTCTGGACTAAAAATATTAGCCAATTTGATCTTTTTGCTTGTGTTTAAATTCATCATTTGCGTGCATTAGGCTTGTCTTGCTCAGTCACCAAGAGAAAAGGTAAATGAATAGGATCTTTTGGAAAGTGAATACACAAACACAACCATTCTTCTTACTCTGGTAACAAACTCCGTTGGTTGAGTGGCTTTGGCATTGTTATTTCACTGACAAAAAAAAAAACAAAGACTTGAAAGGAAGAGAAATTGGTCTCTTCATGCACGTTTTCCACAGGCAAAGAAAAGCAAATTTATGTGTGAATGCATTCAGTTCTGTGAGCAAGACGAATCTGTGCTCAAGCAGGACAATTTTGTAAGAGAGAGAATTGTTATTAAAGATTAAAATATAGTGCTCTCAACTCAAGCAGAAAAGCAACACCTCAGAACCAAACTTGCTTCACCATGAAGGTATTCCGATTATCATTACATACCAAATAAAACGTTTAGTTTTTGTGAATCATCAATATAGTTAATACAAACATTTTTTTTTCTTTTTTTTTAATGAGGTATTTAGCTACAAGAGAGGAAACCAATCAAATTAAACAACAACAAAAAAAATTAGATTAAAATTAATAAAGGCTCATATTAATCAAATGATCCATCAATCAATCTATTTGCCCTCCTGTGGTAGATGTACTTAATTCCTTGACCATTAAATGTAAAGAAAATATATGTGCCCCTGATATACTGTCAGTCAAACTATTTATTTTCTGCTCATAGTCTGGTTCAACTGACATTTATTTACATCCATAATTTTTCAATTACAGTGATGATCTCCGAATTCTCCAACTGCACTTAGCATCACTGCATTCTTTTGATTTTCTCTCCTTGTAAAAGAAAATCTGTCATTTTTCCCCCTCAATTATATGTATAGTAATTCTTAGCCTTACTTGATGATTACAGCAGAACTGTTTGACGGTTCATATTTTTAGATGTTGCTGACATACAGTGCTACAGCATCTCTGTGTTCTCATGACAGCATCTCTTAAGACCAACCTCATGTCCCTCTTGGGGAAGACAAATCTAGGACAAAGTCTCCACATTCCCAGCATTTGAGTGCTTTAATGAGAGCAGATATATCGACTTCATTAGAGCCAGAAGCTGCAGAACATTTGTGAGTGAAGTAGTTTGCAAGCATGTTCTTTCATCGGTCTGCGTTTCAGGTCCTCACCTCCGCATTTGTTTGACTGTTCTTTCTCAATTTGCACTTTTGTTATGCCTATATCCAAAGATCACTTTTATTTCTATTAAAACACATTGCACATGAATGCATTAATGGAATGAAAGGTATATTATTATAGCCTTCAATCTTTTTAATGCGGTTTCATTTCCTATCTGATGGTTTTATCTGTTATCATACAGTGGGTCATTAAGAAGCTATTTGCTCTTCTATTTCATTTTACATCATTTTTTTATTACCTTGTACTACATTTATGCACCTAATACAAAGTGAGTGAGTGTGTATATGTGTGTTCAGACACAGGCCTGAGAAAGGTTATAAAATGATAATCATGACTGGTCAACTATGGGGATCAAAAAGAGCAACATAAATCTCATTAAATTCTTTAAACCACAAACAAGTTTTTTTCTTCTTTTAGAACACAAGAAGAAATAGACAAGGGAAGAGATTAGGAAAGGAGAGGTGAAGACAGGATAGAGAAATCACAGAGAAGAGAAGGAGGATGGAGAACAGAGCTGGAGAGTGTAACACAGGATGATCCTGACAGCGAGAGATTGATAGACGCTCATGTTCAAGGCCTGGAGGGCGATGCCAGATTAGGCACCTGAGTCTCTTGCCTTTGCTCATAGTCATAAAACACATGTGCATGTGTGCACACACACACACACACACACACACACACACACACACACACACACACACACACACACAGTCTGTAACATTTGAGATATATTTTTACTGACTGTTTTCGAAGACAAAAAACGCAATATAATCCTTAACGCTTTTGTTCATATTTACATACTAAATCCAAGGGTCCATTCTTTGTATGTGCATTACTTGATGTTTTTTTTTTGTTAACTATTTGACATGATGGATCGTTTAGCTTTTAAAAGCTTTTTCTGGAATTGCTGTCATAACAACAAAGCTTACTAAAATCGGGTCCTTCCGTTCAGCCTTGCACTCTCACCCCGCACCTTCACAAAGTGTGTGGATGTGGCTCTGGCTCCTCTGAGGCCCCAGGGCATCCACATACTGAACTATATCAACGGCTGTTGATATTAGCTTGATCAGAGCATCTGGCAAGCTGGTATCGAGATGTTGTTCTCGCCCATATGAAGGAAATAGGGGGAAGACTAAACGTCATGAATAGTGTACTTTCTTTGGTACAGAGAACCACCTATCTAGACGTAGTGTGGGATTCGGACGTTATGCGGGCACAGCTGTCTCCTGCACGAGTGGAGTCTATCTACACGACCGTTAAGAATGTAAGAGAAGGCCAGCTACTCACCATGAAGCAGTTTCAAAGACTGCTAGGTCTGATGGCAGCTGCATTTAATGTGGTGCCACTTAGCCTCCTATACATGCAACCCCTACAGTGGTTTCTCAGGGATAGAGGGTTCTCCCGAAAGGGCAACCTACTCCACACAATCAAGGTCACGCGGCGAGCATTACGGTCCTCAGACATTTGACAAGATTCCTTTTGCCTCCTTTACAAGCTGGCATGACAGATTCTTGTGCTGGATACAATGGTACAGGCATGGCCGAGGCTCCACTTGTTTGCCTTTTCCCCTGTAGCGCTGCTCCTGGGAGTTATGGAGAAAAGGTAAACCTTCTCAAACACCCTCCCTGGGAGATTCCTCCCAGGGGGAACCTTCTCTCTTTGAAGCTTTGCTTCACCCTCAACCTAAGTTGTGGAGGCTGTGGCTCCTGAGGGGGCACAGCTCTTAGCCACTGGTCTCTTGGCCGAGGTTGCAGAGACTATTCTTTAATCCAGAGCTCCCTCCACAAGGTGGTTGTATGCTGCAAAGTGGTGCCTGTTCACTACATGGTGTGTAGTGAACTTAGACCCAGTTAACTGCCCAGTTGACCTAGTGCTGGGATTTATTTTAGAACAGTTCATCAAAGGGCTGTCTCCTTCCACCTAAAGGTTTATGTGTCCGCTATTGCAGCTTATCTGGCTCCGCTTGCTGAGAAGTAAGGGAAAAAACCTGTTAGTGACACGTTTCCTCTGTGGTACCCTTAGGCCTTGGATGCGACTCAGAGTGCCTGTATGGGACCTGGCCATTGTTCTGGAGGCCTTGTCTAAGCCTCCCTTCGAGCCTTTGTCCAAAGTGCTCTTAAGATTTTTAACCGTCAAGATTGTTTTTCTACTGGGTTAGCCCTAACCCTAACCCTAACTCCTATTTAAGGAGGGTTGGGTCCTTCATGCCCTTTCGTGAGCCTTTACTGTCTTGAGTTTAACCCAGGCATGGCTAGTGCCTTACACTTCCACAGACCGGGTAGGGCAAGGACTGGACATATACGTCCACAGAACAGAACTGTGGAGGAAGTTGAAGCAGCTGTTTGTCTGCTATGGCCCTCTGAGGAGAGGTCTCCCTGCGAATAGGCAGACCCTTGGCAGATAAATTGTGGATGCTATTTCTTCCTCTTATGGGACCTCTGGTCTGCACGCTTCCTTCGGGGTCAGAGTGCACTCCACTCAAAGTGTGGCAGCCTCTAAGGCCTTGTCCTCTGGAGTTTCCCTCCAAGACATTTACAATGCTGCGGGCTGGTCCACCCCACTGACCCTTGCAGGTTCTATAGCCTCGACCTCTGTGCCACTCCTGACCCCTCTGTCCTTTGACCTAGCTGTGCCCATCCACACTAGGTATGGCTTGGTCAGTCTGTCATGATTGAACACTTGTTCCCAAAGTGTTGTTGACGCAGCTGAAGAAAGGGTTCATATGTAACCCTGTTTTCCTGAGTGAACAAGATGCTGCATCTTCAGGCCACACTCCCTGCATCCCTGTGAGCGCCTTTCTACACTATCGAAGAACATTCCATGTGACACAAGATTGTGATACAAAGAGTGTGATGCAAAGTAATTTTTTACACAAGTGCTAATTAGATGTAAATGTGAATCAGGAACACAATCACATAACACATTGCAGTGAGGTGCAGTGAGGTGCTGTGGCTAATGGGAAACAGACAATGTTTTGGTACTTTTGGTACTAAACTAGCCTTTTTTCTTTATACCAATATGCACTGTTATTATAAGTTAAACAATTATTTTGCAGTTAATAAATGTAGAATATCAAGAGTCATTAAAAATAAAATAACTAGCACAAATTCACCAAACTGAAAAACCAAATGCATTCTGAATAATCTTCTCCTGCATTGATCCAAGGTTTGGCATTAACATATTTGAGGACATCTGCCTCTTCTTACCATTAAAGATAAGAATAAACAGCCTGGGTAAACATGTAGGATCAGATGTACACATTATAAAATCAACCTATTAGATATATTTAAAGGTTGACTTGACATATACTCTACAGTACACACTGGTTGAATTGTGACTGAGCATGTGTTTGTATGTGTGTGTGTGTACTGTAGGTAGAGCATGGTTGCATTGAATGTGTATCGTATCGCTCCACTGCCTGGGTTCGCAATGTGTTTCCAAGGAAACAGACTTTGGTTAGAATCAACCAGCATACTGGCATACTGACAGATTGCACACACACTCAAACACACTACACCAGAATCCATGCCTTCGAATACAAGAAGTGGGATTTTATTTTAAGACATGCTTCACCAGTAACATGCCCAAGCACTGGGGACAATCTGACAGAGCCCTGTTCAGATTGCTAACAAGAACAATAAAGTGTTCAGTCAAAAATCAGGAAACAAAATCCCTATAAGATGTAATTGTGTTAAGAATTGAAAAAATATCAGATGCATTTCTTTAATTTCTATATAGTCCAAGTCTAGCCATATGTCCCTACACTCAGAAAGATAGATCATTTTATACATCAATTCATGAGAAACGAGTACCTAGCTGCCCACAGCTTTAGTATCTGTGTGGGATCAATGTGGGGTTTTTTTTTGTGCTTTAGGAAATTACCCTTAAACTCCAATTGGGGATACTGCAGAAAGTGTCAGAGTGTGGAAAACTTTATTGAGTTCAAACATTGCATAAAAGCAGTTAGGTTAAATACAAGTCACTCGCCAGGAACACCAAATATTCTCATAACACATCAGTGTGTAGAATGCCTATTCAACCTGGATTCTTGCAGCTAACAACCCAATCAAATCGAATTTTATTTGTCACATACACATACATACAGAGTACGACATGCAGTGAAATGCTTTTTGTCTGGCATGAGGGAATAGGATGAGGAGGAAAAAAAAAGCAGTCATTCAAAAAAGCAAACGCATTCAAAATTCATATTTATTCTGTCTTTAAATTATTTTTTTTCAACATGTTGTAATGTTATAGGCACAAATGACACATATATTGCCAAATCCCAGTTTAATAAATAAATAAATGAATATAAACTGAAGAGATACCTCTGACACAACAAAACACAACAATAAAGACATTTTGATTGGGACAGACTACCCCAATGTTTGGATTAAGCTGTGCCAGATGTCTGTATCACCCCATTTATAATTGTCTAGTGGAAGTTAGATGTCCACATGCCAGGTGGAATGTGAGGAGTAGAAGACAAAAGTTGTCCCATAATTGCCATATGTCTGTCCCCTACAGCAGCAGTTAAACTTAATGAAATAAAAAAAAATCGTATCATTGTCCATCTGTCCGAACACTAAAAAGACAAGCTCAACAGATTGATTAGAGAAATGCATCACCTCTAGATGCACTTTTTTCCAGTTGACCTTTGATGAGCTGACTTTATCAAATTCAGTATTATTTGAAAAAGTTTCCAAACTTTGGTATTTTTATAGCTGGCTTGTTATAGACTGAGACATCTGTAATACACAGGAAAATACTAATTAAAAGCACTCTTTGCATACACATGGATTTATAGAAATATCTTCAAACAAACAGCTCTAAACATCTGTAAACAATGCAATGAATCTCAAAAAAATCAGTCCCAGCCACCTCCAAAACAAATACATGGTTGCTGATTTTTCTAGCTACACATTTTCCCTAAGATCCTAAATGGTTGTAACAATCATTGCATGCCAAAAGGTTTATAGCAACCAAAGAACAACCCGTTCCCTCCCTGTAGGATGATTGGTAGAATCAATTTTGATTAAAACAATCAGGCATAAACTCTTTCTACCATGTTCTTTTGGTTCACTTTGATCTGTTCACAATAATCTCTAAAAGCTTTTAAAATCAGCTTTTCTATCCTCCATTGCATTTTTGTTATATTGAATCTAACAACTAATACTGGTTAATTTTTCCTTTGAGCTATAGGTGGAAAATTCACTTTCTAGAAATATAATGGGTAGATCAAGCTATCCAATATATTTAGTAATAAAAAAAAAACTTTTTCTCTGCAGACTCTGCAGTATATATCAAATATATATTTAGGTTTATGTTACACAAATGCTATGTTGAATTGACTCCCAATCATAGCCACTGACTAGCTGTTTTCTGTGCTTTGGTAAGCACCCTAAAGGGCCGTCTCCAGGTTAAGGAGGAATAAGGCCTAGCTCAAGACCTGGACACCTCGGTTTGCAGGTCTGGGAAAAAACGCTGGCATGGAGGCAGTGACGCGCGTTGCAGGAAGCCTTCTGCTGATCAAGTTACTACCTCTAAGAGCTCCTTGAAAAGAGCTGCGTGAGGGGTAGTCTCAGGGGGCTCGGAGACCTTTAACTGAGTGCTCTCCTCGTAAAGGGAAGAAACTGCCATAAGTCGGGCTCCAAACTTTGCGACTAGGCGGTGGACTGGGGGAAAGGGCGAAAGGGACGAGCCCATCTGAAAAGTCCACTTGCGAGCCCCAGGTCCTTGCATACCACTTTGCCTCGGGCTAAAGCAGGGCCATAATAAACCATAAGGAGTGAGAGCATCCTCCTCAAAGAGCGCTCTCCGAGAGCGGAGCGTTCGCATTGTTATGCGAGCGCAATCTGCGCAGTCGGCTCCCTCGAGAACCAACTTGGCATGCTCCGATACCAGACAAGCGACACACAGTTTGTGCGTTTATAGCTGGGGCTAGGAGGAATGAAGGAGTGGAAGCAATACTTTTTCTTCCTGGTCGCTTTCATAGGTAAAAAGAGGGAATCTAAATAGCTCCTACTTTTAACAAACACACACAGAGCACTACTGAACAACAGACGCTGGTGCTGGTTTCACTCCATGTGCTTTTAACCTTCCTGGTCATGACGTCACCCTGCCGATGATGCTGCCCTTTCCAATTTTTGCTTTCTATGGACAGGTTAGCCTTTTGGGTAAAGAAAGTGATTGCACAAGCATGCTTGAAAGCAGCTCAAAAGCCAGCTTCTTCCCACACGAAGCAACAGTGTGAGGCTTAGCAACTGCCTTAGCCAAATTTTACAGATTGAATATTGCTTGCAGCCAATGTGCCCTATAATGATTTTGAGTGATTCTAATCCTTTATAAAGCACAGGATCTACACTGTCATTATGACTTTGTTATATATTCTTTACTAGTTATGAAGTAAAAATGTCCTGGTGGTCAGGATTTAAAGTAGAATGGAAGAGAGAACAAAGCAGAGTATCAGGTGACTAATCAAGTTTGGCACTGTTAATTACAACTCTAACCCCCATTAGCTATTTCACAGGTGTATCTGACTCAGTAGCTTTTTGAACACATACATATACATCTGTCATTAAAGAAACATTAAGTGATTTAATGTTTTAAATACATAATAAGGTGGCTGTATTTAACTTTTTTTCCCCCAAAATATAGTAATTAATTTAACAATTAGCTCACAGTGAACAAGCAGCACCTAGGATAGCTATTTATTTGTTGATCTATTCATTTATATCAAATAAATGTGTATATTAAATAAAAATTTCTGTGGTGAGGGACAGTTATAGGACCAATTTGGATTATTAAGGAACATTGAGAGAAAATTTGATGCGATTTTTTTTCTTTTTTTTTGGACATGAATCAATCTGACTTTTAGACTTTCATTTCTAACAGCACACAAGTGATACTAAAATTATATACTAAATTGTAGCTTGTGCCTGTAATGTATGTATGTATTGTTCTTCACTGCAGTTCGGATAATGTATCTGCTGAGTAACTGATAAGAAAGTAGCAGGAACCCTTCCTGACCTCTTCAATCCTCTTCTTGATTCTATCTCTGTCTTAGGCAGCGTTAGTGAAAAGGGACTGAAAATCCTCAAATGTGGCTTGAGGTCAGATTCCTGTGAATGTTAAAGGGTTTCATATGGGATTGTGTGTTTGATAAAAGCATGTCTCCTGCAGGATAGAGAAGACTGATACAGCCCTATAGCACTGCAGGTCACATATGATCTGTCACTCAGCTGAAACCTGAGTGTATTGTGATGTATATTGAATGTGTGGTGTATGTGGGTATGTACCTGAACCTGTCCATATTTATCTCTCAGTTGATACCTCTTGAATATGAGGACCTATCCTTATCATGTAAGTTGCTGAGTGACTCTAAATAATGGCTGTCACTCAGTTCTCAGCAAGCTGTCTGTGATTTAGATTTTAAAAGCACAGTTTCTTCTACAGATTGGCATGCATTTTTTTGCTAAATGTTTCAGTGTCATTTAATTCTGATGTACTTTATATTTGCAGTATATGACAAAACTTTTCAGGCACTTGACCATAACACCCATATGTGTCTCTTTACAAACTGCTGGCACAAAGTTGGAGACACAGTATTGTTTAGAAAGTCTTTTCAATAAGTTTTCTTCTTGCTAGAACTAAGAAGCCCAAACCTGTTCTAGTATAACAGAAATGATGTGCACAATTTGAGGTCCATGAAAACATGATGTGTCATGGTGTGCCCTGGCACATCCTTTGGTATAAACAGAATTGCTGGCTAAACTCCAGACTGCTCAATCATACTTAAGGATAAGATGGTTAGACTATCGTATATACTATGGTAAATATTTCAAAAGATGCACACTAAAGTATTTTCAGAATGCTGGTCTAAGCATTTTAGGTGAAATATGAAAGCATGCTCTTCATATATTGTTGCAAAAACTTTAAGAAAAGTACATTAGTGTATTTTCAGTATGCTCATCTAAGCATTTTAGGTGAGATACACTAGCGTACACTAAATGCACAAAAGTACTGAGACACTGGACTTTTCCAGCCAGATGTGTTTTTTCCTGAAACTGTAATCATAAAGATGAGGGCAAACTGTATAGTATGTCTTTGGATGAAGAAGCATAAACTTTTGCAATCACTTGAACAAGGAGACCCAAACTTGTAAGAGCAAGCTGGTGCACAATGCCAGCTTCTTGATGATATGGTTTACATGGTTTGGAGTGGAAGATCTAGCTATAGCTTTCTGAACCCATCCCTATTGAACACCTTTGGGTTGAATTGGAATGCTGACTGCACTCCAGGCCTTCTCACTCTACATCAGTACCTGACTGTACTAACACCTTTGTGGATAAATGATTTCCCACAAATCTCCACAAGCACACTCCAAATTCAAGTGGAACATCTTCCAAGAAGAATGAAGGCTATTATACACTAACAGCAAATGAGGAGTAAATGTGAAGTGGGATGTTCAAAAAGCACAAACAAATATTATGGTAATGTGTAAAAAAACTTGTGTCCATATACCTGTAGTGTATTTTTAAGATGCTGGTGTTATAAAAGAAGTATACCAGAGATTTATTTGAGATATTCTAGCCTAACCATTTTAGGCAATTTTCAATGTGTATTTTTCAAATGTTAGTCTAAATCTAACCTTTTTTTTTCTCAATATGATGCAGTCCTGTCTGTGCTACATTTAAGATGGACTGTAGAGAAAAATGGCAGTAAAGATCTTTACTGAAACTGTGACAAACTTTTACTGATTGTTCTTATGTTTTCTGGAGAGCAGTAAGGCAATAGAATTACACCTGTCTACATCTTAGTGACTAGGTCTCTGTCAATGCCCGTGTGCCAAAATAAATAACACACACACACACACACACAGTCAGGGATTCCCCTGCCACGCCCCCCTCGGCCGCTGTCAGAGATTCCCCTGCCACGCCCCCCTCAGTAGCTGTCAGAGATGCACCCTGCCACGCCCCCCTCAGTAGCTGACATGGTTCCTCGTTATCCTGTGCCTGCCTGAACGACTGACAGCTGTGGCTCGTTATGGATCAGACTATATAAGCTCACGTTCTCGAGTCACAGGCTGTCGGTTCTTGAATTGTCATGCTGGTCATCTCCTGTTCCCGCGACCGCCAGCCTGCCCGCTGGTTCTTTTTCCAGACTCTGTGCCCAGGTGCGGATTACTCTTTGCAGTTGCAGTTTACTTTCGTTTTCGGACTCTAAGTTTCGTGTTGATTACTCGTCTCGAGTGGATATTCTTTGTTTGTTTTCCTCGCCACGGCAACTGTGAGTGTTTTGTGTTGAACTGACTGAATAAACCATGATCGAGTTATTTCCGCTTCCGCGTCATCAGCCTGACAGAAGAACCGACGGAAACCGAAAGCGGAATCGCCCTCCCACGATTTCGGCCGCGATGGATTGGCAGCTGAGACCGGCTTCGGATTTCTCTCGGAAGTTCCATGCCGCTCCTCGCGGCTCAAAGCCACAGACGCCGGATCATGCAAGCGCGGCTGCACCACGCCCCTCAGCGAGCGCGAGGGGATTTCCGGCTCGCTTCTCCGGGAAAGGAGAAGAATTGGGCGGATTTCTAAGGAGCATCGGTGAGTATGTGGAGGAAAATTTTTCCCAGTTTCCCTCCGAACGAGCCAAGATCGCCTTCTGTGTCTCTCTCCTGTCTGGTGACGCTCTCCCAAAAACCAGCAAATTATGGAGCGCCAAAGGGGGCAATTTTGGCTTACTCGCTGAGTTTTGTGAGCTTCTTCTGGGGATGTGTGGGATAGAGGGGGCGAATCTCCACGACAGTCCCCTCGGTGAGGACAATGCTTCGCTCTGGGGTTCTGCAGAGCACGTGACTTCGACTCAAGGTCCTCCCAAGCAAGCTGCTCTGGCTCAGGTGTTTTCAAGGTTTTCCTCGTTCCAAGGTTCTTCAGAGTGCGCAGCTCTGGTTCTGGATTCTCCATCCCAAGGTTCTTCAGAGCACGCGGCTTTGTTCCAAGGTGCTTCAGAGCGCGCAGCTCCGTTCCAGGATTCTCACTGGTGCTCGGTTCCATCCCTGGGCATCCAAAATCGCGAGGCTCCGTTCCAGGGCTTTCACGGACACACGGCTCTGCCCCTGGATCTGTACAAGCGTGCTGCTGTGTTCCGGGGTTCTCGTGGACGCTCTGCACCATCTCCGAGCGTGCCATGGCATCCCAGCATTCCCATGAGCTGTCCGTGCCGCCACAGAACATCTACAAGCGTGCTGCCCTGTTTCGAGGTTCCCGTGGGCGCGTCTCTCCGTCACAGTGTCTCCAGGAGCGCGCCTCGCCGCCACAGACCCGTCACGAGAGCGCCGAGCTGCCACAGACCCGTCACGAGAGCGCCGAGCCGCCACAGACCCGTCACGAGAGAGCCGAGCCGCCACAGACCCGTCACGAGAGCGCCGAGCCGCCACAGACCAGTCATGAGAGCACCGGGCCACCACAGAGTCGTCACGAGAACACCGGGCCGCCACAGAGTCGTCACGAGAGCGCCGGGCCGCCACAGAGTCATCACGAGAGCGCCGGACCGCCACAGAGTCGTCACGAGAGTGACGCTCAGCCACAGAGTTCCGCTGAGGGTGGCGCTCCGCCACAGAGTTCTGCCGAGGGTGCTGCTCCGCCACAGAGATCCGGCGAGGGTGCCGCTCTGCCACAGAGTTCCGCCGAGGGTGCCGCTCTGCCACAGAGTTCCGCCGAGGGTGCCGCTCAGCCACAGAGACCCCAAGAGAGCTCAGCCCCGTTCAAAGGCCGTGAAGGGGTTGTCGTACCGCCGCCTGGGTGCGAAAAGGTCGTCGTACCGCTGCCTGGCCGCGAAGAGATCGTCGTACCGCCGCCTGGCCGCGAAGGGGACGTCGTACCGCCGCCTGGCCACGAAGGGGACGTCGTACCATCGCCTGGCCACGAAGGGGACGTCCTACCGCCGCCTGGCCGCGAAGGGGACGTCGTACCGCCGGCTGGCCACGAAGGGGACGTCGTACCGCCGCCTGGCCGTGTAGAGATCGTTGTACAGCCGTCTGGCCGCGAAGAAGGCGACGGCTTGCCCCCGGGCTCCACAGAAGGCGACGGCTCGCCCCCGGGCTCCACAGAAGGCGACGGCTCGCCCCCAAGTCCTCCTCAGGGCGAAGGCTTGCCCCCAAGTCCTCCTCAGGGCAAAGGCTCGCCCCCAGGTCCTCCTCAGGTCGACGGCTCGCCTCCAGGTCCTCCTCAGGTTGACGTCGGGCCTCCAGGTTCCCCGCATGGTGACATCGGGCCTCCAGGTTCCCCGCATGGCGACATCGGGCCTCCAGGTTCCCCGCAGGGCGACGTCGGGCCTCCAGGTTCCCCGCAGGGTGACCTCGGGCCTCCAGGTTCCCCTCAGGGCGACGTCGGGCCTCCAGGCTCCCTGCATGACGACGACGTCGGTCCTCCAGGTCCCCCTGACAACGGCAGAGCTCTCCAGAGGCCCTCCGAGGGTGTCGTTACGGTTCAACGTCCTGCCGAGGGTGCCCCTGTGTTCCTGGTCTCCGCCGTGGACGTCGCTCGGCCTCTGGTCTCCGCCATGGACGTCGCTCGGCCTCTGGTCTCCGCCGTGGACGTCGCTCGGTTCAGGTTCCCCGCCGTGGACGTCGCTCGGCCTCTGGTCTCAGCCGTGGACGTCGCTCGGCCTCTGGTCTCAGCCGTGGACGCCGCGCGGCCTCTGGTCTCCGCCGTGGACGTCGCTCGGTTCAGGTTCCCCGCCGTGGAGGTCGCGCCGCCGCTGGTCTCCGGCAGTAATCCTGCTCAGCTTCCGGTCTTTTCGAGGGCCGCGGACCCGTTCCTGATCCCGACCAAGAACGCCGCTTTGCCTTGGGCCCCTTACGATCTTCCCCCGTTCTGCTGCGATGCTCACGGGGCCTCCTTTGTCCCGGGGCGGTTTGAGAGGCCTTCCTCAGAGTGCCCCGGCCCGCCTGGCATGGGTGGGTTTTGGGGCGTCGGGTGCCGCCCCTGGAAGGGGGGGGTACTGTCAGAGATTCCCCTGCCACGCCCCCCTCAGTAGCTGTCAGAGATGCACCCTGCCACGCCCCCCTCAGTAGCTGACATGGTTCCTCGTTATCCCGTGCCTGCCTGAACGACCGACAGCTGTGGCTCGTTACAGATCAGACTATATAAGCTCACGTTCTCGAGTCACTGGCTGTCGGTTCTTGAATTGTCATGCTGGTCATCTCCTGTTCCTGCGACCGCCAGCCTGCCCGCTGGTTCTGTTTCCAGACTCTGTGCCCAGGTGCGGATTACTCTTTGCAGTTGCAGTTTACTTTCGTTTTCGGACTCTAAGTTTCGTGTTGGATTACTCGTCTCGAGTGGATATTCTTTGTTTGTTTTCTCGCCACGGCAACTGTGAGTGTTTTGTGTTGAACTGACTGAATAAACCATGATCGAGTTATTTCCGCTTCCGCGTCATCAGCCTGACACACACACACACACACACACACTTAACTGAAGTAAAGGGAAATATAAAATAATATTTATTATTTAAAGGACTAACAAAATTAAGTAACAGCTTTATGTGCAATTTTGTTTCCTTTGTTTCCTTTTTATAAATCCTGTTTAATTTATGTAAGCTGTCAAGAAGTGTGTGTGTTTGTGTGTCCAGAAATGGCATTTAGTTCAGTAGAGGCTTGGAGAAGCATTAACAAAAAATGAATTACACTCAAATCCAACTCTATCTTTTTTTATTTGTTCTCTTCCTTTCTGAGGATTTTCTAACCCTATACACACCAACTAGTTTTACTGCTCTACAGAGAGACAAAAAGTGTCAGTGGTGAGAAAAAATGAGAGAAATGAATTGTACTGCATTGAGATGATGTTATAGAGTCTCTTGTTGGATGTTTTTTTCATCATTTAGTTTTAGTGCTGATCTTTAGTTTCACAAATGGCTTACATCATCATGTCCAACACGTCCCCACACTCCTTTTTCTACAGCCTTGTTCAGCCTTACAACCTGGAACTAAAGTGGATTGGTGTTGATATATGATGAAATTACTGGGGGGAAATAATTATTTGATCCCCTGCTGATGTGAGTTTATCCCCTTACAAAGAAATTAACAGTCTATAATTTTTTTATTGGTAGGTTTATTTTAACAGAGAGAGACAGAATATTAAAAAATCCATAAAGAAAGGTCATAAATCAATTTGTATTTAATCAAGTAAAATAAGTATTTGATCCCGTACCAACCAGCAAAAATGTTGACTCCCACAGACCCAAATTGTCCCTTAAGGAAAGTACTCCTAATATCAACTTGTCATGTGTATAAAAGTCTTCAGTCACAGAATGAACCTCTTCTATTCAAACCTATCCATCATGATGGGCAAGACCAAAGAGCTGTCAAAGGACATCAGGAACAAGATTGTAGACCTGCACAAGGCTGGAATGGGCTACAAGAGCATCAGATTTTTGCTTTGGACATATGTTTTGGATCATTGTCATATTGGAAGATCCATTCACGACCCAGAAGGTATTACAGAAGGTTCTCATCGAAGATTCTGCAGTGAATGGCCCCATTCATGTCGTTCAAGTCTTCCTTGTACGCTTAGCAGAGAAACAGCCCCAAAACAGAATGTTTCCTTCTCCTCTGTTTGACAGTGGGGATAATGTTCTTGGGGTGATATTCAGCATTTCTCTGTCTACAAACATGGGGAGTCGAGTTGATGCCACAGAGCACAATTTTGGTATCATCCAAACACATCACATTCTACCAAACCCTCTCTGAATCATGTTTATTGGCAAACTTCAGACGAGCCTGTTCATGTGCATTCTTGAGCAGATAGAGCTTGGTGTGTTACCAATGGTTTTCTTGGTGACTGTGGTCCCAGCTCCCTTCAAATCATTAACAAATCATTACAAGCTTTCTCAGAATTATCCTTACCCCATGAGCTGAGATTTTGCATGGAGCTCTAGAGTGTCTTATCTTGTATTTCTTCCATTTTCAAATTATTGAGAACAGTGGTCTTCTCACCAAGCTTCTTGCTGATGGTCTTGTAATACTTATTTCACTTGATCAAAAACAAAATCATTTATATATAATATAAATGTATTTTTAAGGGGGATTATTTTTTATATTCTTTCTCTTTTTGTTAAAATAAAAATACCATAACATTCTACACTGTTCATTTCTTTATGAGAGGGTAAATTCACAAAATAATTATTTTCCCCACTATACACAAAAATTGCATATAATACTAAACTAAGAAAATCTATCATCAATTAATGTTTTAATGCAAATCTCTGGGCACCGCTGGCCTAATTATGTATTTTGTTTATGTAAAATGACTCAAAACCAGGATAGTAAACATGCCTCTAAATTTACTACGGTCTACTTTAAGAAACCTTAAAATCCAATCTAAAAGCTTTTTAGATAGCCCTTAAGCTTTTACAATGGTCCAAAACTCAGAACCAGAAAAATTCAATTATTTTTTTTTCCCTATACAGAATTAGAAAATGAACATAATATACATGAGGGCTGTTTAAAGCTTTGTTTGCATTTGAAGGTACTTACCACAATTCTTACCATAGTATCAAATAATATACAATTATAAATATAATGATATAAGAATAATTAGTCATGTGATCTCATCAAAATAGACCAGGTTCTGGAAAGTCCATTGTTTCAGACAACTATTTCAGGACAATGTATTGGAAAATGAGTAATCTGTCAGGGAACCACCAGCCAAGCCTACCCTCTGCACTCAGCACACTCGCAGAGCCTCGCCTCCATACTATTCACCTTCACATGTCTCCAATCTACACACTTCCTTTATAAGGCCACGTTCTCACTCACTCACTCACTGTCCGATCTACAGTTAATTTTGGCAATCATCCCTGGACTACCCGTGTTTCGGAGTATACCCGTGATTGCATAACCCAGCCATTAGGGTTGGAAATGGGGCTACTGTTGGCCGAAGGAGGAGAAGGAGAGGAGGAGGCGTCTACAGAGACAACAGATGTTATGTTGTGTGTTCAGGAGACCAAGTGGAAAGGAAGTAAGGCCAAGAACATTGGAGGTGGGTTTGAACTGTTCTATCATAGTGTGGATGGAAAGAGAAATGGTGTAGAGGTGATCATAAAGGCAGAGTACAGTAAGAGTGAAGTGAAGGTGGAGAGAGTTTCTGATCGGGTCATAAAGGGGTGATGATAATTGATAAGGAGGCGATGGATAGGTATGGCCTTAAGGAGAGGAATGTGGAAGAGAAGACTGTGGTAGATTTTGTTAAAAGAATGGAAATGGCAGTGGTAAATACTTATTTTAAGAAGAAGGTGGCGCATAGGGTAAGAGTGGAGGAATGTGCACACAGGTGGACTATGTTCTATGTAGGAGATGCAACCTAAAGGAGATTGGAGATTGTAAAATGTTGGCGTGAGACAGTATAGCTAGACAGCATCGGTTGGTGGTCTGTAGGAAGACTGTAGAGTAAGGTCCAGGGATGAGGTCAGACAGGGGCTTGGTGGTGGTAAAGAGGTGCTGGATGATTGGGTAACTACTACGGAAATGATAAGGAAGACAACTAGAAGGTAATTGGTGTGACATCTGGAAATAGAAAGAAAGACAAACAGGCGTGGTGGTGGAAAGAGTAAGTGCCAGAAAACATAAGGAGAAGAGGTTGGCAAAACAGAATTGGTATCTGCAGAGAGATGAGAAAATTAGGCAGGAGTACAAGGTGATGAGGCAGCAGGTGAAGAGAGATGTGGTGAAAGCCAAAGAAAAGGCATATGAGGAGCTGTATGTGAAGTTGGACACTAAGGAAGGAGAAAATGATTTAGGAAGAGCACCACAGACGCATTATTTGCTTTGAGCATGTTGATGGAGAAGTATAGAGAAGGACAGAAGGAGTTGCATTGTGTGTTTTGGATTTAGAGAAAGCGTACGACAGGGTGCTGAGAGAGGAGTTGTGGTATTGTATGAGGAAGTCAGGTGTGTCAGAGGGTGTAAGTGAGAGTATGTGAGGGTGGTAGAGGACAAGTATAAGGACAGTGTGACAGCAGTGAAGTGTGCAGTAGGAACGACAGATTGGTTCAAGGTGGAGATTGGTTTGCATCAAGGATTGGCTCTGACCTCTTTCCTGTTTGACGTAGTAATGGACAGGTTGACGACGGGGTCAGACAGGGGTCCCCATGGAATATGATGTTTGCAGATGATATTGTGATTTGTGGTGAGAGTAGGGAGCAGTTTCAGAAGAGCCTGGATAGGTGGATGTATGTGCTGGAGAGAAGGGGAATAAAAGTCAGTAGGAGTAAGACAGAGTACATGTGTGTGAATGAGAGGAAGGGCAGTGGAGTGGTGTGGTTGCAGGGAGAAGACTAAAACCCAACCCCAGCAAAACAGAACTGCTGGTTATCCCAGGTGATCCATCTCCAGGTCAAGATCTCCAAATAACACTTCATGACTCTCTGCTCTCCCCTTCAGCTACTGCTCGTAACCTTGGGGTAACTATGGACAATGAACTGTCCTTCTTCCCACATGTCGTTAATGTAGCTCGCTCCTGTCGATTTTTCTCTACAACATAAGAAGGATTCAACCATTTCTGTCCACACAGGCTACCCAGGTGCTTGTTCAGTCTCTTGTCATTTCAAGACTCGACTACTGCAACTCTCTGCTGGCAGGTCTTCCCCTGAACGCTATTCGTCCACTGCAAATGATCCAAAATGCAGCTGCACGACTTGTGTTCAATCTGCCCAAGTTCTCCCACACCACCCCACTGCTGCGCTCTCTTCCCTGGCTTCCAGTAGCTGATGCTTCAAAACACTGATGCTTGCCTACAAGGCCAAAAATGGACCAGCACCATCTTACCTCAGAGACCTCATCACATCTCGCACTGCACCACGCTGTCTGAGATCCTCCAGCACTGCTCGACTGGTACATCTCTCAGAATGAGAGGTAAGTATACTTCAAGGCTCTTCTCTGTTCTGGTGGTGAAATGAACTTCCCCTAGATCTCCATACAGCGGAGTCCCTGACTATCTTCAAGCGACGATTAAACACTTAAATTAAGCACTTTCCAAGTTTACTTTGTAGAATTCAAGAGTTATATTTATATTAAGTTTGTAATCTTGCATACCAGTGTAGATTTATTCATTGCTAGAGACTCAAAGCACTTTTGTACGTCGCTCTGGATAAGTGCGTCTGCTAAAATGCCGCAAATGTAAATGAGAAGAGGTGGAGAAGGTGGATGAGTTTAGGTACCTGGGGTCAACAGTGCAAAGTATTGGAGAGTGTGATAGAGAAGAAAAAGAAAAGAGTGCAGGCAGGGTGGAGTGGGTGGAGAAGTGTGGTAGGAGTGATTTGTGATAGAAGGGTATCTGCAAGAGTAAAAGGGAAAGTTCATAAGACTGTGGTGAGACCTGCTATGTTGTATGGTTTAGAGACAATGGGATTGACCAAAAGACAGGAGGTGGAGCTGGAGGTAGCAGAGCTGAAGATGTTGAGATTTTCATTGGAAAAGACGAGGATGGACAGGATTAGAAACAAGTTTATTATACAGCACATATAGGACATTTTGGGGACAAAGTGAGAGAAGCCTGGTTGAGATGGTTTGGACATGTGCAGAGGAGGGACATGGGGTATATCAGTAGAAGAATGCTGAGGATGGAGCCACCAGAAACTAGGGAAAGAGGAAGTCCAAAAAGCAGGTTTATGGATTTGGTGAAGGAAGACATGCAGGTAGCTGGTTTAAAAGAGGCAGATGTAGATGACAGAGTAGTATGGAGACGGATGATCCTCTTTAGCGACCCCTAATGGGAGCAGCCAAAAGAAGAAGCAAGAATGAAAGAGTCAGTGATTGCATAAAGATGGAATTAATCAAATCAGCCACCTTAGCCTGGACAATCCTCAAAGCTAAGCTTTATGGAAAAAGTAGTGATTTTGTAATCCTAATTAATAATACCAAATTATTTGTTTCTTTTTTTACTGTTTAGAGCAGGGGGCTTTAACTAAAATTGCTTGAGGTACAGTAAATAAACCTTCCTAGCCAGCTGAGCTCCGGACAATTATATACCTAAAAACATAAATTGATGCTTTTTGCCAGACTAAAGAGTGTAGACAAAATTTTTTATTAGACACATTATAAATAAATAAAAAGGATAAATAAAAGAAATCAAAGAAAAATGCTAAAGTGCTTTTGTTTCTGCTGAACTAAGATTACAGACCATAATTAATGAACACATACCCCACTGGTTCAGAAAATCACATTTAAACTCCACACTTATTGTCTCTACCTAACTAAATGTATCTGATATTTAACATAGCTCTCTTCTATGCTTCAAGTTGCATTGGTAAAAATATCATCAGCAATATCATTCAGAAACACAAACAAAATAAAATAAAATAAAGTGCCAGTGTTAAAAAAATGAAAAAGTGCAAGAAACCTTTTCTCTGTTCATTTGTACAGTTCCTTTACGTCCATAAAAATGTAAATAACACGCCTCTCGATGCAGCTCGATGCAGAAAGAATAAATGCGTATTTTTCCACCCAATCATCTCAAAAAACTTGGTTTTCAGCACAAACTTTCCTAATTTTTGAGAACGCCATTGTTTTTCACTCACTGAAAGTTTCATCGGTTTGCGCGTCGCTTTCTGCTGCCTTTACTGGACGTGCAACTGTACGTCTGATCGTAGCAACAGTGAGCATAGTAACTGTAGTAGCGGCTCTACTGCTTTACTAAGCTGACCTTGATGTGCCTGATATAAATGTGATTTTATTACAAAATAACGGTTGGCATATATTTAGTTTATTATGTGAAATGATTTCGTGGTCCGGCTGGACGCACCTTGGGTTCCGGGTTTGGATCGAGTCCGCCAGTTGGCGACCCCTGCTTTAGAGGAACCCCTTCACTGCTCACCACCCAAAGAAAATTTTATCCACAATAAAACATGGTGGGTGCATCATTTTTGGAGATGTCTTTCTTTCTTTTCATTCTTAATCATATTTCAAAAGGAAACTGGTCAGGCTTAAAAAACGCGATAAGACTGGGGTGATGGATTACCTTCATACACAACAACAAATAAAAAAATTCTGCTAAGAACCTAAATGTGTTTTAATGGCTCAGTCAAAGCCCATACCTTACTAATTAAGTACGTTTGACACAAAGAATGGACAAAAATAAGAGAAAGCAGAAATGCAAAGCTGATTGGGACAGTTCCCAGAGGACTTGCAGCTCCCATTGCAGCATAAAGAAGTTCTATCAAGTAGTAAATAACCACAACAATAAAAACTGCACTTTAGTCCCAATTAGGTCTCTCGAGTCCAGCTAAATATCTATACAACAAAAAAATTCTACTTTCTATAATAATCAGGAACAAGCTCTACAAGCAGACTGTCCACAAACAACAATGGCATGTGAGCAATAAAATGTGATTATTTTTGTGCTTTTGTGTGTGTGTGTGTGTGTGTGTGTGTGTGTGTGTGTGTGTGTGTGTGTGTGTGTGTTTTCTTACAGCCTAAACTTGATCGCTCATACACCAAACATTTAGATCAAACTGCTGCTTTTTGCAACACTGAGATAATTTTGTTGGAGGGGAAAAAACCAAACAAACAAAAAAACTAAATGTATTTCTTATTACTGGATTGTTATCATTTCCCTCCCCTTTTAGAGGAGACAAGCAAATGCACATGCACAGATATACTTGATTAGCTGGATAGATGCTATTTATTTTTTATATTTACAGAGAAAATGTAAATAGCTCTAACAGCAAGATTTCATAGATCTCTGCATTTTGAGCCAAAACAGTGGTGTCTTAGGTCATGAACATGCAAACTGAATAAAAATCGAATATTCATTAGGTGCCAAAGTGTGTTTCAATAGTTCACAATAAGTATGATAAAGAAAATGGAGCAAAGGAGAGCGGGTCAGCATGGAAGAAAGGGAGAAAGATGGGTTGAAAGAATTGAGAGAATAAGCAGGTGACTCATGTCGCGTCTGCCTGAGATAAACTAGGCCAAGCCTGACTACAGGCTCACAGCTGAGAGAATTGTGGGTGAAAATAGGACTTTTTCTTTTTCATCAGACACTGAATTCAAAGTTGGAAAACCTTTTTCAATCAATCTTTTAAGACTTGGGTGTAATTTTACACTCTTCTCTCTGTTCCCTTTTCCCTGCTTACACATAAATAATGCATTTAGCATGTACAGTAAAGATTTAAGATTCAACTTTCTTCAAAGCACCTCAAAATATCTGCTTTACAAAAATAAATACAGATCTTTGTCTTGTTTCTCACTGGCCTCCGCTGAAAAATAGATGTCACATGATTCAGTATTTTAATGACAGAACAACAATAGCAGCACTTTTATTTTTACTTATTTATTTGTTTATTAAGCATGGAGCAGTATCACATCTTTGTTCAGCTTCCTGGATTTACTCTAAAGACAGAAGATGCAGTGCTGGCCATTTCTGTAAACATCAGAGTCAACATTACAGTGATCCTCCAGAATTACAGCTGTTATCCCAAGCGCGGACAGTGTTCTTGTGCACCATAAAGAATAGGGCAACAACAACAACAAAAGCCTATCTGAAAAGTCTTCTGACTTACATGAGATCTTCATCTTCTTCTTCTTTTTCTACTTCTTTCGGCTTTTCCCATAAGGGGTCGCCACAGCAGATCATCTGTCTCCATACCCCCTGTCCTCTACATCTGCCTCTTTCAACCCATCTTTGGAAATTAGTAACCACACAACAAAATATATGATATGTAGCTCAAAACTATATGTACAGTAAATGTGTGTGTAAGTATTTTCTACAATTGTGCTGTCTCTTCTTTCTGTCTTGTGTGTGGATGGAGTGGATGGTTGAGTGTGTGAGGTGGAAAGTACTGGAAAGAAATTTACGCCATACTTGCACCTCATTTTAGTCCTTCGGGTGAAACATACTCGTACAAGCTGCAGAGGTGTCTATCCATCCATCCATGAGAGTTTGGCATAGCATATGGGATCCTAATACTGCAGCCACAGACCAGGTCAACTGTAGGAATTCCCCAAACACACAGAACAAAGATTTCTGCTATTTGAAAGAAACTGTTGATTATACCGACAGACATATATTTGTCAAATGGGGATTTCACTGTAGCACTAATATTATATTTACAATGTACCTTTAATGTGTAAAGGTGAAAGACATTTAAAAATTGAGCTTGAACAAAAGGCTTACAACAACATGGATACAAATTTCAAATCAAGGTCACCAAAAACAACAGCATTTTTGCCTGAGCTGGCCCACTTAATTAATAAAAATAACAAATAAATAGTTATAAAAAAATTTTTTATATAGTAATAGTAATAATACTAATAATTTTTATAGTAATAATAATATTTTAAATATTTATAATTATATAAATATATATATATATATATATATGTATATATATATACAGTGAGGAAAATAAGTATTTGAACACCCTGCTATTTTGCAAGTTCTTCCACTTAGAAATCATGGAGGGGTCTGAAATTGTCATTGTAGGTGCATGTCCACTGTGAGAGACATAATCTAAAAAAAAAAGTACAGAAATCACAATGTATGATTTTTTTAAACTATTTATTTGTATGATACAACTGCAAATAAGTATTTGAACACCTGTCTATGAGCTAGAATTCTGACCCTCAAAGACTTGTTAGTCTGCCTTTAAAATGTCCACCTCCACTACATTTATTATCCTAAATTAGATGCACCTGTTTGAGGTCGTTAGCTGCATAAAGACACCTGCCCACCCCATACAATCAGTAAGAATCCAACTAATAACATGGCCAAGACCAAAGAGCTGTCCAAAGACACTAGAGACAAAATTGTACACCTTCACAAGGCTGGAAAGGGCTACGGGGAAATTGCCAAGCAGCTTGGTGAAAAAATGTCCACTGTTGGAGCAATCATTAGAAAATGGAAGAAGCTAAACATGACTGTCAATCATCCCTCGGACCGGGGCTCCATGCAGGATCTCACCTCGTGGGGTCTCAATGATGCTAAGGAAGGTGAGAAATCAGCCCAGAACTACACGGGAGGAGCTGGTCAATGACCTGAAAAGAGCTGGGACCACCGTTTCCAAGGTTACTGTTGGTAATACACTAAGATGTCATGGTTTGAAATCATGCATGGCACGGAAGGTTCCCCTGCTTAAACCAGCACATGTTTGCCAATGACCATTTGGATGATCAAGAGGAGTCATGGGAGAAAGTCATGTGGTCAGATGAGACTAAAATAGAACTTTTGGGTCATAATTTCACTAAACGTGTTTGGAGGAAGAAGAATGATGAGTACCATCCCAAGAGCACAATCCCTACTGTGAAGCATGGGGGTGGTAGCATCATGCTTTGGGGGTGTTTTTCTGCACATGGGACAGGGCGACTGCTCTGTATTAAGGAGAGGATGACCGGGGCCATGTATTGCGAGATTTTGGGAAACAACCTCCTTCCCTCAGTTAGAGCATTGAAGATGGGTCGAGGCTGGGTCTTCCAACATGACAATGACCCGAAGCACACAGCCTTGATAACCAAGGAGTGGCTCTGTAAGAAGCATATCAAGGTTCTGGTGTGGCCTAGCCAGTCTCCAGACCTAAACCCAATAGAGAATCTTTGGAGGGAGCTCCAACTCCGTGTTTCTCAGCGACAGGCCAGAAACCTGACTGATCTAGAGAAGATCTGTGTGAAGGAGTGGGCCAAAATCCCTCCTGCAGTGTGTGCAAACCTGGTGAAAAACTACAGGAAACGTTTGACCTCTGTAATTGCAAACAAAGGCTACTGTACCAAATATTAACATTAACTTTCTCAGGTGTTCAAATACTTATTTGCAGCTGTATCATACAAATAAATAGTTAAAAAATCAAACATTGTGATTTTTGGATTTTTTTTTTTTGGATTATGTTTCTCACAGTGGACATGCACCTATGATGACAATTTCAGACCCCTCCATGATTTCTAAGTGGGATAACTTGCAAAATAGCAGGGTGTTCAAATACTTATTTTCATCACTGTATATATATATATATCTGAAATTGTCATCGTAGGTGCATGTCCACTGTGAGAAACATAGTCTAAAAAAAAAAAAATCCAGAAATCACAATATATGTTTTTACTATTTATTTGTATGATACAGCTGCAAATAAGTATTTGAACACCTGAGAAAGTCAATGTTAATAGATATTGCATGGAGCCCCGGTCCGAGGGAGATTGACAGTCATGTTTAGCTTCTTCCATTTTCTAATGATTGCTCCAACAGTGGACCTTTTTTTCACCAAGCTGCTTGGCAATTTCCCCGTAGCCCTTTCCAGCCTTGTGGTTGTGTACAATTTTGTCTCTAGTGTCTTTGGACAGCTCTTTGGTCTTGGCCATGTTAGTAGTTGGATTCTTACTGATTGTATGGGGTGGACAGGTGTCTTTATGCAGCTAACGACCTCAAACAGGTGCATCTAATTTAGGATAATAAATGTAGTGGAGGTGGACATTTTAAATGCAGGTCTTTGAGGGTCAGAATTCTAGCTGATAGACACGTGTTCAAATACTTATTTGCAGCTGTATAATACAAATAAATTGTTTAAAAATCAATTATTGTGATTTCTGTTTTTTTTTTTTTTATATTAGGGCTCTCAGAGTGGACATGCACCTACGATGAAAATTTCAGACACCTCCATGATTTCTAAGTGGGAGAACTTGCAAAATAGCAGGGTGTTCAAATACTTATTTTCCTCACTGTATATATATATATATATATATATATATATATATATATATATATATATATATATATATATATATATATATAAAATGTGTGTGTGTGTGTGTCTATATAAATAATAAATAATAGTATTCATATTTATGAATTGTATTTCTTATTATATAATAACTATAACATTTTTTGTATGTACCTAAAAATGTACCTAAAAAAATGTACCTAAAGCAAAGAAACTTTGTTGTTTGAGTTATCAGAGAAAAAAAGTTGAAAAAAGAACATGTGAGTAATGGACAGCACTCATTAGCTCACTTTCTGGTGTAGCACTGTTATATTTATGTTCCAGTCCTTTGTCACCTAAATATACAAGTATCCTGTAATGTCCTATATCATCACCACAGCAGAAGTAATTAATGTTGCTCATCAGCAGAGAATGTGGTAAAGTTCACGGCTGGCACGTTGATCACATGCAGACTTTGCTGCCGTTGCCAGGGTTCTTCGATTTCCTATGAAGTGCTGTGAGCTTTTAACAAATTCACATTTGCACGTTTCGATTTCCTACTAAGTGTGACACATTTGATAAGAGCCCCTTTATCAACACTGACATTACGAACCATTAAACTGATTATCCACACTCTCCGTTTCTTTCTCACAAAAGCTCTGGACCATCGTTTTAAACAATCATTAGATTTTTTGCTTATGTCTCTTTCAAATAAGATTAGAAAAAATAAATCCTTTCTTGCTTTCTCTGGAAATGTCTGTCCTGTTACAGTCATTAGCAATTAGATGTGCAGAACAAACCCACATGTAACACATCTCCAAATTAAGGCATAATTAAAACAGCCATGGTTTCAGGAAATTAACCAATAAAACCTTAGTTGGTCAAATAATATGTTGTATTCTTATGAAATACAATAATATTAGGTTCATACTCATTTGAATATAATTAAGTCAGACTTACCCAATGAAATTACAGCATTTCTCTGCCAAGGTAGACCAACCAATTAGCTAAATTGAGAGGTGATGGTAACTCCACTTAGGAAAAGTTAGGGGAGAATGCGAGTTTTGTGAACTTGGAAAAAAAAAGGAAAAGAATAAATGCTGAAAAACCTGAAAAGGGAAGAATATTAGAAAATAGCTACATTTAGAAGCTAGATTGAAATTGTACTTAACTAGATTTGTTGTTTGTAAAAGAATAACACTTTTGAAAACACATGAATATTTTGGAGATTTGACTAAGGTTTTTCGCAATTTTACGGACTCAGTTTGAGTCAGTTCGCAACACTGGACTGATTATTCGAGGAACAAAACAGATGATAAGCCACCCACAGAAGGGGCAGTTGTTCATTGAATGAACTGAGAGTTTAAGGAAATGATTACTGATCCTTCCAGTTCCACCAAGACTGAAAATTCGTTGAACTCGAACTCTAAAATTGTAACCACTATTCAATCAATGTGGGTTTTTTTCTCTTTTATTAATGTTCTGCAATTGATCTAACTGATTGTCTTTTTGTTTTATGTGTGGTATTTACCTGAGTCTTTCATGGTGAAAGGGTGTATTATGAAACCTGTTCTTTAAGAAAAGTTATTACAAGGTCAGGAAAGAAATCCTGAAACAAACTCCTTGGCATATCATCTACCGTAATTTCCGGACTATAAAGCGCACCCTTATATAAGCCGCACAATTTGACAAAGATTTTTATTTTTAACATAAATAAGCCGCACCTGTCTATAAGCCGCAGTCTACACTGTCTACACTGAAACTAATGAACTTTACACAGGCTTTAATGAAAGACACTAAATGCAATATGTTGCGCTTCTATTAGGAGCATAGCGGTATTTTGGGAATACAGCATGCCACTGCATTCTCCCGGTATTACTGCATGTGTGGAGACCTAGGATTATGTCCTTATTATTTTCTGATGCTCATTTCTAACTTTCTTTGACTAACCCTTAACGCTGTTGCCAAGAAAAAAAAAAAAGCACGAGTTTTGGAAACCTGTCTATGCTTATATGATTTCTGTTGCAACTGGAGTTTTAGTGAGCTATTCCTTGACACAGACTCAACGCGTTACAACGGCTTGTATCTAAACAGTAGCTTACCAAGTAAGTCATTGTTCACTGTCTTTCTCCTTCCTTTCACAACTACAGTGGTACCTTGACCTACGAGTTGAACCTTCTGGGCTGGAACACCTCCCTCTGCAACTGGATCCTGGATTTCCTGACTGGGAGACCCCAGTCAGTCCGGATCAGGAACAGCATCTCCAGCACCACCACACTGAGCACTGGGGCCCCTCAGGGCTGTGTGCTCAGCCCACTGCTGTTCACTCTGCTGACTCACGACTGTGTAGCAATGCACAGCTTGAATCATATCATTAAGTTTGCCAATGACACGACCGGGGTGGGTCTAATCAGCAAGAACGACGAGTCAGCATATAGAGAGGAGGTGCAACGGTTAACTGCGTGGTGTGGAGCAAACAACCTGTCTCTGAACGTGGACAAAACGAAAGAGATCGTTGTGGACTTCAGGAGAGCACAGAGCGACCAATCTCCACTGATTATTGATGGATCCTCTGTGGAGATCGTCAAGAGCACCAAATTCCTTGGTGTTCATCTGGCAGACAACCTCACCTGGTCACTTAACACCAGCTCCATCACCAAGAAAGCCCAGCAGCGTCTCTACTTCCTGAGAAGGCTGAGAAAAGCCCACCTCCCTCCCCCCATCCTGACCATGTTCTACAGAGGGACCATTGAGAGCATCCTGAGCAGCTGCATCACTGCCTGGTTTGGGAATTGCACCGTTTTGGATCGCAAGACGCTACAGAGGATAGTGAGAACAGCTGAGAAGATCATCGGAGTCTCTCTCCCCTCTATCATGGACATTTACACCACACGCTGCATCCGCAAAGCACACAGCATTGTGGACGACCACACACACCCGTCACACACACTTTTCACACTCCTACCATTAGGAAAACGGTTCCGAAGCATTCAGGCCGCCACAACAAGACTGTGCAACAGTTTCTTTCCCCAAGCCATCAGGCTTCTCAACACACCGAACTGTACAACCTGGACTAAACACAATCATCACTCATCTCGATCCACTCCACCACCATTTATTTATTTATTATTATTTATACTCGCACCTTTGTATTACAGTATAATGTTTACATGCTGTCTTTGCACCTCCTTGCTGCTGTTTTTTTTGCACTACATTGTTCTGTTTGTATTCTCTCCTGGGTATAGTTTTTACATTTCTCCTTGCACAGTACTGTATAATCAAGTATACAGTAGGATTACTAGTCGGCGCTATACTTGGTTTTTTGTTTTTTTGTCTTGTCTTGTGTTGTCTTGTGTTGTCACTGCACTGTTTTTTTGTTTGTACTGTTTGCACCAGGTTGCACTCGATGCACTTTATGTTTGTGTTGTAGCTCTATGCTGTTGTTGTTTAGTGTAGCACCAGGGTTCCGGAGGAACGTTGTTTCGTTTTTACTGTGTACTGTGTACCACTGTTTATAGTAAAAATGACAATAAAAGCCTCTTGACTTGACTTGACTTGAGTGCATTAATGTACGAGTTTTCTGAGGTACGAGCGGTCACTCAGTCTATTTTCTTTTTTTGAGATACAAACTCGAGACGCCGATGCTAGATGGCGAAGCGAAGCCAGAAAACGAAGACTGTAACAAAAATTAAGATAAACAAAGTAGAAAAAGTAAAAATTTTAAAGTTTAGGGATACGTAGTGTACAAGAGTGATAGTAAAAAACAAGTTTTCCCTCCGCCTCCACTTATCGCCTCTACCCCCCCTCCACACACACACACACACACACACACACACACACACACCCCACCAGCGTTTTTGTTAGCTCAAGTTGTCTCATTTCCAAGGAAAATACACTGAATAAAACCTTATTATATTTTTACATACTCTTTCTATTATGTTTTTATACAAGATTTGTTATTTAAAAATTTATTTTCCAATTTAATAACATGAAACATAAAAACGGGGTGTAATTTTGAGGGTTGGAACGGATTAATGCAATTTTAAGTATTTTCAATATGAAAAACTAATTTGATGTGCGAGCAAATTGAGATACGAGCTCGTCCACGGAACGAATTAAACTCGTAGGTCAAGGTACCACTGTATTTCTCTCGGGAGTTTATCTTTTGTCATCATCATGCGCCACCAGTGGAAGTTTTTTCTCCCGATGCCGTGCAGCTCAGAACACAGGTGAAGTGCGTTTTTTCGTTTCCGTTCGGAAATTTCATTGGTCTAATGTTATGTCGCTCAGTTTTTTGGCTTGAAGTTTGTAAAACCGGGAAAAACCCAGGAAAAATTTATATATTAGCCGCTTCGTTGTTTAAGCCGAAGGTTCAAAACGTCGGAAAAAAGTAGCGGCTTATAATCCGAAAACTACGTTATGTACTATTTGAGTTCCATTAACCTTAATTTGTAATTTCTTTCTCAGTGCATTAAAATTCCTATTATCTTTCTCTTGCCACACAACTATATAAATTTACATTTCTCGAGATTTGTGTGTTTTTTCCTGCCTCATGTGATACCAACATTTTCTGAGGGCCCTGTGATTGAGTAAAGTCAAAACATTACTATCTGTTACTTACCCTAATTGTATTATTGTATCACAGGTGTTACACGCATCTCTATGAGTTGGAACAAAAGCAGATCACTAGTAATGTGCGATTGATAAATATATAATATAATTATAAATATAAACACCACTGTGATGCTTTTTTTTCTGCAGTGTTAATATTTAGAGACAGCAAATTGTCTCATGTAGTAATAGTGATTTTCATTCTCTCTTGCATTCTTTCTCTGGCTATAATACAAGCATACATTCTACATTAATCATTTAATCGGCCCCATGAGTCACCACCAGCCTGTTTTAGCCACGAGCTTTCCATTTGGACAAGATTCTCTTGCGAATGCTGATGAAAGTGTGTTGTTTACTCGTTTCTCATCCCTATTTTATGGTAATGTGCAAGCTTTTAAGTGAACAAGCAAGGAGAGAGATGAGAGAGTGAAAGAGTCGCTGGCAGTGCTGCTTTGAATTCAAGCATTTGTTCAATGGCGCACACAGTTTTCTCCCTGGAAAACATTTTGTTGTCTGATTTTCACTTTTCTGTCCGTGGTGGTGCAGATTAAACACTGCAGTTCTGGATTTGTTTGCAGATTACATGGTTGTTAACAGTTGGGAACTGACAACAACACAAGCATTTTTTTCTTTTATGGATTGACTTTGTGTATATGTGTATAAGTGTGCATGTGTTTGGGTTTAGGGTGTTTACCTTGGTCCAGTGAACATTTTCAGTTCATTACAGTTCATCGTTTGCAAGCAGTAATGACATTAAAACTACTGAAAGGTGAAGTAAATAACAGTGACTATTTTGTTCTTAAAATTGATATGTTAGAAGCAATAGAAATGGGCAGGCGTAAGGATCTGAACAACTTTGACAAGGGCCAAGCTGTAGTTGGTGCATGAATGTCGATTAGCTGGGAAAAAGATAGCACCAGTATTTACTATGATGGAGAAGATTAGTCTGTCAGAAGCATTGTGGAGATCTGGGCAATGTTCTGCAGGAAACTTTGTGAAAAATCATAGTTACACACAGAGTACACCTTTTCATCAGCATCAGTATTCCCTTATGGCAGTGGCCTCTTTAAGCAATAGAATATTCCCTGCTGCATTGGAAAAAAATTTTCATGAAGGGTGTGAAGAATATGAAGTGTCGACTTGACCTCTATTTACCCCAGATCTTGAGCTGTTCGAGCATCTGTAGGATGTGGTAGACCAAAAAGTCTGTACCCTGAAGGCCCCACCTTACTCCCTACAGGATTTACAGGCTCTGCAGCTAATATCCTCACAGCACACTTATAGAGGTAATTTTCCTTCATAAAAACATTACATACTTTTAATGCATAGGATATGTATTTTTTTTATTGAAATATTTACATACAATTCTGTCCTATGAGAGCCCTTCATTTCTAAAGTTGCAAGTATAATTTGTCAGTCTTCTACAGATTTAAGTCATTTGGCTCCATGTATGCACCGACCAATACAAATAAACTTAGACTAGCGCATAACATAAAATGTCTACACTATACAATTCTGTCCTATGAGAGCCCTTCATTTCTAAAGTTGCAAGTATAATTTGTCAGTCTTCTACAGATTTAAGTCATTTGGCTCCATGTATGCACCGACCAATACAAATAAAACTTAGACTAGCGCATAACATAAAATGTCTACACTATTAATAAATAGATACATTGTGGCATTTTTTTCTATGATGTACTTTTTCCCTTCTGCAACTTTTTTTGGGATATTACTTCAGGGATCTTCTGTGACCCTGAGCAAGATAAATTGCTTACTGAAAATGAGTGATTGAGGTTTTCAAGTAGGATCAGGCAGAATGTATACAGAATACAATTTTGAGTAAGTTACTATTAATAATGTATGGAAGGAAAGGTCGAAGAATTGCTTTCTGTTATTTGTACTTCAAGCTCAGCATACTCAAAACAATAGAAAAAATAAATAAATAAATAAATAAATAAATAAATAAATAAATAAATAAATAAACCTCTTTGGATACAGTAGAATACATTTTCCCCCCTTACCTGAACTAGGAGACCCAAACACAATGCTTCTGTGAAGGTCTCCAGGTTACTGCATTAACAACTCTGAATCACATGTGTAATCAGTCCAATTTAAGGCGCGGCATCACTGGCAGGGTGACATCATGACCAGGAAGCTATAAAAGCACATGGAGTGAAACCAGCATTAGCTTGTGAAAGGGAAGGAAGCGCTGCAGGAATGCATGGATGCAGGCAGTTCGTTCAATTGTATTGGAAATGCAGCATCTCGTTCCCTTGGGAAACCATAGTTACATACGTAAGCTGGAGACGTTCTACTTCAGAAACTTGAGCTGCGTCAACACCGTTTTGGGAACGTAATAATGCCAGGCTGACCAATTCCTGACTCCGTCCCAGTGAGCTCTCTTCACAACTCTAGGGAACTGCGTGACAGGAGAAAGGAGTACAGGTGTGGCCGAGGCTACGCCATGGCATCTGGCCCTAAAGGGGCTGGAGATGTAAGGGAAAACCAGAGCGGGGGACAGTGCAATGTCTATTGAGTCGCAAACAGGTCTACCTATACTCTGTAAAATTTCTCCCAAATTTGCTCCACCACATCCAGATGGAGACACCATTCAGATGCCTTTTACCAGATGCCTTAGCCCGTGCCTCAAGAGGGAATCTGCTCCCTTGTTTAAGTTGCCTGGGATATACGCTCACCTCAAGGTAAGCAGCTTCCCTTAGGCCCACAGGAGGATCTGACGTGCCAGCTTGTACAGGAGGTGAGTTCGCAGACCCCCCCTGGTGGTTGATATGAGAGACCACAGAAGTGTTGTCTGAACGGAACAACACATGGTATCTCTTGAGGTCTGGAAGGAAATGCTTCAGAGCTGGATGCACGGCCATTATCTCTAGGCAATTGATATGCCACCCTGGATGAGCCCTTTCCCATAGACTTTGGGTGGAGCATCCACTCATGATCACCCCCCCACTCCGTGAGTAAAGCATTTGCCAAAATACATGACGACCAGGAACTTCCAAAACGGGGTGAAGAGACAGGAACCTGGGACCTCTCCACACATCTAAGGCACCTAGGGCTTGCCACATGACCTTGATTGTAATGGATTGCCCCTCTGAGAGAACTCTCAGGTCCTGAGCCATCACTGGAGGGGTCTCATGTGCAGGAGGCCAAGAGGAACCACATTAGACGCTGCTGCCATCAGACCCAGCAATCTTTGAAATTGCTTCACAGTGAGTGACTGGCCTTCTCTCACTCTCTTGATGGATGGATTTGATATGAGCAGGGGACAACTGCACCCACATAAGAGTTGAATCCTATACTACACCTAAATATGTGGTTCTCTGTGATAAAAAAAGCACCTCTTTCTTTTGGTATTCAGCCTTACCCCAGCTCCTTTATGTGTGCGAGAATGACATCTTGATGCCAGACCACCAGCTGCTCTGATTGAGCCAATATTAACCAATCGTTGATATAATTTAAAATGCAAAAGCCCCAAAGTCTCAGCGGGACCAGTGCCGCATCCACACATTTTATGAAGGTGTGGGTGAGAGGGCAAGACCAAATGTAAGGACCTGGTATTGTAAGCTTTGGCCCCAAAAGCAAACCTCAGAAACTTCCTGTGAGCTGGAAGGATGGATACTAAAAAATATGCATCCGTCAGATCTATCATAAAAAAACAAGTCATCTGACCTGATTTGGGACACGACCTGATTCAGGGCCAGCATCCTGAACCTGACTCTCAAAAGTGAGCAGTGCAGCTGACATAGATCCAGTATAATATGCAACCCTCCGTCCTTTTTGGGAACTATAAAGTACCGGCTGTAGAACCCAGATTCTCTGTATGAAGGAGGGACCACCTCAATGGCTTTCTTCTTTAAGAGAGAATCTACTTCCTGTTCTATGACCAGATACTGCTTGGCCCCCACCAGGATGGGGCACACCCTGTTGAAACGGAGCGGACGAGACCCAAACTGAATCGTATTGTCACCCTGCTTCTCTCTCTCTCTCTCTCTCTCTCTCTCTCTCCTCTCTCTCTCTCTCTCATTAAACATGCTTCTGAGGTTCCAGTGACCACTATTCCTGCCCCTCTTCCCAGCTCGGATCTCCCACTTAGTCTTGGCCTGCCTCTGGATAGTGTTTTCTTCGATTGGAGGTCACTTTGTGCAGCTGTGGGATGGTTTATCATAAACGCCTTGGGTGGTTCCATTAAATTCTGGAGTAGTAACTTCTGTAGAGCTTTAAGGATGGATTTGGACTGTAGTTAATGTCAACGGTCTGCTACACTAATTCAGGACTACAGTTGCTCGGATCAACGTCACTGTACCCCGCTACATCGTTTATCTGTAATAAATGGACAGTCGGTGCAACCCAAGTGAGAATGGATTCCCTCTTGAGTCTGGTTCCTCTCAAGGTTTCTTCCTTGTACCATCTCTGGGAGTTTTGGCTTGCTAATCAGGGACAAACTTACACTAATAAAGAACATCTTATCGATTTTTATCACCACATTATCTGTGTCAAGTTGCTTTGAGACAAAAATCATATCAACCATATTACAAAAACCGCCTTCTTCCACCTTAGAAATGAAAAAGCTAAGAAAGCTAAGAAACATGTTGTCTATATCTGATGCAGAAAAGCTCGTCCATGCATTAATGACTTCCAGACTGGACAATTGTAATGCATTACTAGGTGGATGTCCTGCATCATTAATAAACAAGCTACAGTTAGTCAAGAATGCAGCAGCCTCATAGAGTAAAAAAAGAGTTTTGAATCGAGTAAAAACTATTGCTACTTACTTAAAAAGTCCTAAATGGTTTGGCTCTCATGTACAGTGAGGAAAATGAGTATTTGAACACCCTGCTATTTTGCAAGTTCTCCCACTTAGAAATCATGGAGGGGTCTGAAATTGTCATCGTAGGTGCATGTCCACTGTGAGAGAAATAATCCAAAAAAAAAAAATACAGAAATCACATTTTTAAACTATTTATTTGTATGATATAGCTGCAAATAAGTATTTGAACACCTGAGAAAGTCAATGTTAATATTTGGTACAGTAGCCTTTGTTTGCAATTACAGAGGTCAAACATTTCCTGTAGTTTTTCACCAGGTTTGCACACACTGCAGGAGGGATTTTGGCCCACTCCTCCACACAGATCTTCTCTAGATCAGTCAGGTTTCTGGCCTGTCGCTGAGAAACATGGAGTTTGAGCTCCCTCCAAAGATTCTCTATTGGGTTTGGGTCTGGAGACTGGCTAGGCCATGCCAGAACCTTGATATGCTTCTTACAGAGCCACTCCTTGGTTATCCTGGCTGTGTGCTTCGGGTCATTGTCATGTTGGAAGACCCAGCCTCGACCCATCTTCAATGCTCTAAATGAGGGAAGGAGGTTGTTCCACCAAAATCTCACAATACATGGCCCCAGTCATCCTCTCCTTAATACAGTGCAGTCGCCCTGTCCAAAGTGCAGAAAAACACCCCCAAAGCATGATGCTACCACCCCCATGCTTCACAGTAGGGATTGTGCTCTTGGGATGGTACTCATCATTCTTCTTCCTCCAAACACGTTTAGTGGAATTATGACCCAAAAGTTCTATTTTGGTCTCATCTGACCACATGACTTTCTTCCATGACTCCTCTGGATCATCCAAATGGTCATTGGCAAACTTAAGACGTCCCTGGACATGTGCTGGTTTAAGCAGGGGAACCTTCCGTGCCATGCATGATCTGAAACCATGACGTCTTAGTGTATTACCAACAGTAACCTTGGAAACGGTGGTCCCAGCTCTTTTCAGGTCATTGACCAGCTCCTCCCGTGTAGTTCTGGGCTGTTTCCCACCTTCCTTAGGATCCTTGAGACCCCACGAGGTGAGATCTTGCATGGAGCTCCAGTCCGAGGGAGATTCACAGTCATGTTTAGCTTCTTCCATTTTCTAATGATTGCTCCAACAGGGGACCTTTTTTCACCAAGCTGCTTGGCAATTTCCCCGTAGCCCTTTCCAGACTTGTGGTGGTGTAGAATTTTGTCTCTAGTGTCTTTGGACAGCTCTTTGGACTTGTTAGTAGTTGGATTCTTACTAATTGTATGGGGTGGACAGGTGTCTTTATGCAGCTAACAACCTCAAACGGGTGCATCTAATTTAGGATAATAAATGTAGTGGAGGTGGACATTTTAAAGGCAGACTAACAAGTCTTTGAGGGTCAGAATTCTAGCTGATAGACAGGTGTTCAAATACTTATTTGCAGCTGTATCATACAAATAAATAGTTTAAAAATCATATATAGTGATTTCTGGATTTTTTTTTTAGATTATGTCTCTCACAGTGGACATGCACCTACCATGACAATTTCAGACCCCTCCATGATTTCTAAGTGGGAGAACTTGCAAAATAGCAGGGTGTTCAAATACTAATTTTCCTTACTGTCTTATTTTCCTCACTCCAGTCTTCTAACACGCTCCTTGAGATCTTAAAACAACTGAATTTTAGTAGTTCTTAGAATAGCAAAGTCCACTAGTCCATTGGAGCTCTTTGTGTTTAAAAGCTCTGGCATGGAGAAGCTGGTGTTGGATCTACTGTATGAAAATGTTGATCTATTTTATGAGTTGCTCAGTAGCTTCTGGTTCCATAATCACAAATGACTTTATAAGAGAGGAAAGGACATTACTCATAATCTTACATGCAGGTGCTCATGTTAGTTCTCACTTTTCAGTGTTCTGTATTGTTTAAAGATTTATAATCACACTCCTGATATTACCCAAATGAGGATGGGTTCCCCTTTTGAGTAGGGGTTCCTCTCAAGGCTTCTTCCTCATAACATCTAAGGGGTTTTTTCTTTGCCACAGTCTCCATGGCTTGCTCATCAGGGATAAATACACATTGTTCACCTTAACTGTTAAATTCTGTAAAGCTGCTAAAGCACCATAGAAATAAACTTGACCTGACCTGACCTGGCAGGTTGCAGGAAGTACTCGTCAAGCTTGCAGAACGGGCGTGCTTTCTGCTGATCGGCTGGCTACTCAATGTCGGGGTCACCACCTCCAATAATTCCTCAAACAGAAATGGCTAAGGGGTGTGTCTGAGGGCTGCTCAGAGGAAGAGAGGCAGAGCAGCACGCTCTTGTCGCAAAGGAAGGAAACCGCCGAAAGGCATGCTTTCGAACCATGCGAAAGAATGCTGGACATAGCAGGTGAGGAAGGGGAAAAAAGGCAACCCCATCTCCAGTCACTGTGCTAGCACAATGTTAGCACAATGTGTGCAGTTGGCTCCCTCAAGAACCGACCTAGCATGCTTCACTCCCAAACAAGCAACACATAGGCTGTGTGTATCCTCCCCCATAATATAGTGTCGGCAAGGAGGAATACACAGCCAAAAGGTTTTATTTTTTTGCTAGTCGCTTTCATTTTCTTTTTACGGATATACACACACACACACACAAAGCACTTCCTGAACAAACAGTAGCTAGTGCCAGTTTTACTCAATGTTTTTTTATAGCTCCTGGTCATGACATCACCTTGTTGCTGACACCGCGCTTTCCATTCGACCGATTGCACACGTACGGTGGCCGAGAATTGCAAAACAAATTAACAAATTCAAAAACAAAACAACAAATCCAAAAACAAAACAACAAATCCAAAAACAAATTACCACATCCAAAAACAAATCAACAAATCCGAAAACAAATGAACAAATCCAAAAACAAATGAACAAATCCGAAAACAAATTAACAAATCCAAAAACACATTAACAAATCCGAAAATACAACAACAAAATTCAGACAAACCGGAAAAGGTAGGTGTCATGTGGGAAACGGAGGCGGAAGCCGGAGTAACGGCAAACGAAACTTTATTAAACAAAAGGCAGGAAATATACACACAAGTAGCGCAGCTGTATATTCCTGTGAACGAAAACGGCAGTTCGTATAAAGAAATCCACAATATAGCGCTGGGAAAAGCGCGGCGCTGGCAGCAGCAGAGAAATGCGGTGCTGACAGCGTGACGTTCGGAGAAACACAAATACCTGCGTTCGCAGGGATAATCCAAAGACCAGAGTCCGGGGAAAAGGAAAATATAATCACTGGTGCGCCTGGAAAGAAGTGCAGTCCACGCTAAGTGAGAGAGAGTGTCCGAGGCGAACGATACGTAGCGGGGATGAGCATACGCGAACTCACAGGAACCTACGTGGACTGGCATGAACACGCAATAACGGACACCAAGTGTGGGTGAGTGAGCGGTTTATATCAGAGCTGGGAGTGAGTGATTAACAAGCTCCAGCTGTGCGTGATTCGGGCTGAGAGCTTGGGAGCACGAGGAGGCAATGACAGCCACCGAAAGGGGCGTGGCAGGTGGATTCCTGACAGTAGGTATAGTTTGTGAATGGAAACTTACAGATCATTGGACGAGACACCTGTTAGTCAAGATATACAGATTTGTTAATGTGTTTTTGGATTTGTTGTTTTGTTTTTGGATTTGTTGTTTTGTTTTTGAATTTGTTAATTTGTTTTCGGATTTGTTAATTTGTTTTCAAATTTGTTAATTTGTTTTCGGATTTGTTGATTTGTTTTCAGATTTGTTAATTTGTTTTCGGATTTGTTAATTTGTTTTCGGATTTGTTAATTTGTGTTTGGATTTGTTAATTTGTTTTCGGATTTGTTGATTTGTTTTTGGATTTGTTTATTTGTTTTTGGATTTGTTAATGTGTTTTGCACTTCTCGGCCACCGTACACACGTGATTCAGAGTGTGGACAACCCAGAAGCATGCAGCTCGAGTTTCTGAAGGGAACAAAGAAAGCTCCATGAAGATATAATTTACTTGGGTTATAGTGGAAGATGTTAAGTGGCCTGTTATAGAGCTCTGACCTCAAGTCTAACATCTTTGGGAATAATTGAAATGCTGACTGCACTCTATAGTATACTTTGCATGTTCCCAGAGAGTGGAGGTTATTATAATAAGTAGGAAGCAAATGGCAATATCATTGCAAATGGGAAATAAATGTGGAATGGGATGTTCAAAAAGTACATGCCCACAAACCTTTGTCCATTTAATGTATTTAAGCTGTCATTTTTTTGCCATGCAGCCAAACCTCTAGACCTAGGTCTAGAACTGTCTAGTGTAGCGAATTTAGCTTGCAAAAAAGGAAATATTTATGAGTAATTATAATAGGTTATAATTACTCCTAAATATTTAAATTAGGTTGAATCAAATTTATTAATTAATAGAATTAATGTTACACTTATTTGGTCTGTTCTTCACCTAACAGACAGTATAATCTTTTATTAATTTTATAAAAGGGTTATCTTCCTGGCCAAGAAAGACGCGACCCCCCTTTACTTTATACCGTCCAATTAATAGAGCATGTAGTTACGATCAAATATCGCAGGAACTTTAAAGGTGAGCGGTCCTCAGATACAATCACTTATGACGAACACAGCGTTTAATGAATGAGACAAACACAACATAGAACTAACTAAACAAACATACAAAAGAAAGGGAAAAAAATTAAATACAGATCAAAGAAACAAAAAGTTAAGAATAGGTAAAAGGAGAAAAAAGAAAGAAAAAGAAGAAAGAGAGCAAAAGAAAGAAAAGGAATGGCAAGCTTAACTTCAAAATAACCACACCCTAAATGAGAATCATCAAGAAATTTTAATTCACATTAAAAATAAGGGGCTCGAGCTCAATCACGCATTTAGACTGGTTGCTAAAATGGTTACTTGCATTAGTTACTTTGTTGCTGCACAAGAGGCCAGATGTGGTAGACAAAGGGAATTCTTGAAGAGTTTGTTAGGAGGCAGTTAGATGTTCTTCAAGGTTCTCCTGAAGATCAGAAAAGGAGATGTTCTTGAAGGTAAAGCTTGCTGTAAGATCTGCCTCAAAGGGTTTGAGTCCCGTCTCAGAGAAGAGGTTTTAAACAACGATTGGTAGGGTTTAGGACATTTTAAAGGGTACCGAGCCACACCATCTTTGGTAGAATGGCCAATGCCAGGCATGAACTTTTCGGAGGGAGAAACTTCCTTTGTTCATTTGTGGGGGGTATTACCTGCTTATGCTTGCTTTGGAGAACTTAAAGTTTTATCCAAAGTGTTTAAACAGTACGGTACATTCATGATCATATAAAATGTTTGAAAAATAAAGAACAGATAATTTTGTGATCATTTTGATATTAAGCATGAAAAGAAAAGACAGCATTAAATCAGAGGTAAATTATTATACCAGGATATGAGCATTAAAGGTATAACGTGTGTGTGTGTGTGTGTGTGTGTGTGTGTGTGTGTGTGTGTGTGTGTGTGTGTGTGTGTGTGTGTGTTTATGAGTTTTGAGAGTGGATTATTTAATGGTTTGAGGGTCCCTGTGACGTCAACCAGAGAAACAAAGGGAGGTTATCTGGCTTTGCGTCTTCTGGGATTGTGGGGAGAGGTATAGAGACTGGCTTGTGCTATCATCTGAATGCTCCTTTCAAGATAGCTAGAGAGGTCAAGGATTATCCTGTTTTGTATCTGTGGTGTGGGGGTACGACACTGTGGTACGAAGACCTTCCCAATAGAGGTGTAAACCGTGGTGCTTGTACTTTGAGTGAACTGCAAATGTTAAAGGTTAAAAGGAATACCTGGGACATGAAATCAAAAAGACACTAGCCAGACAATACACTAGAATGGCAACTCTTATACAGAAGATAATTCAAACTGCTTAAATATTTAACATCTGTGGGATGATAAATATAATATAAATTATTAGGAAAATAAATAAGGAAGTTATAAATAATGGCTTTATGGAAGCAGAATGTGCTTAAACTCAAACAGGAGATAATAAATTCAGCAGAGCATTAGACCTTTACTGCAACTCCCCTGTTAGGAAAAACAGAGAAAAAATAAATAAGCTGAAATGCTGAAGTTAATAAAAATATTTTTACATTTTGTGTATGTGTGTTTGTGTTTGTGTTTTTGTGAGAGAGAGAGAGAGAGAGAGAGAGAGAGAGAGAGAGAGAGAGAAAACCCAAATTAAGCCACTCACTGCTGCTTATCTCAACAAACACCGCAGTCTACCGGAACAACAGAAAAGTGTTCATTAGTAGTGCAATCTAAATTAGTTAAATTAATTTAGACACTACATGAACAAAAGTTTTGGGACACCTGATGTTTCCAGCCATATGTGGTTCTTCCCCAAACTGTCACCAACAAGCAGGAGGCACAAGATTGTATAGCATGTCTGTGGATACAGTAGAATTAAATTTTCCCTTCACTAGGACTAGGAACTAGGAGGCGCAAACATGTTCCAGCTTGGCTCCCTGTGCACAAAGCCAGCTCCATTAAGATATGGTTTAAATGCTGTAAATTAAGAATGCCTTTAAAAAGAGAAGTGGTAATACTATATTTTTTATCAGATACCAACATGGAAAGCAAATGAAAAGAAGAGAAATCCGAATAAAATAAAATCAATATTTGTTGTGACCACTGTTTCTCTGCAAGACAGCATCAATTCTTCTAGGTACATTTGTATACAGTTGTATACAGGTTGTTAAATAAAACGCAAGACACTTTAAACTGAATTATTTCCGCCTAGTGTTTATTCATTTTTCAGCTATTCACGGCAATGTTGTGAAAAGAAACTAAAAACATGTCACCGTTTTTAAATTCCTTTTTCACAATCCACAATGTGACGCAAAAACAGCATTTTTAAATGTATCCATTTTTGGAAAGGAATTTTAAAAAGCTACATTTTATGATTATTTGCACTTGTTTGGTATAATATTGGTTATCATACACCTGACACTGATCCTACAAAAATGTTGTAGGAACTGATAGTCAAAAGTTTGGCCGGCCAAATATTGATTTGGTTCAGTTTTTCTATTGTTTGCTCACAGAAATATGTACAATATAAAAATAATCAATTAAATATATATTTTTGCAAGACTTCTTACTTTACAGCATTTCTTTACATCTGCCTATAACTTCTGCACAGTATTTTATATAGACACACATGATGAATGGATGGATTAATGGATGAAAAGTGATTAACTTAAAATACAATCAAAAACTAAACTAAACTAACTAAATGAAGTAATAAAGATTTAGAGATGCATTATTTCACTGTGCAAAATCTTATTGTTCATTTTAGATGAATCTCAACGGAGTGTTTTTTGAACACATGCTTCATTAGAACAGATTAGGTATGAGATAAGTAGAGCTAAATGCAAGTGCAGGACATTTTTATTTCATTAAACATGAAGCAAAACCTGGTATAATAATTCGATAAAGAACCTACTGAATAGTGTAGTTATATTCACAAGTGCTAATTAATGTGAACATGAATCAGGTGAGAAAACTGACATATGATGTGGTCGCATGGTGAGCAGTGGCTGATGGGAAGTGTAGTTTGTGACACAACCCTGACAGATCAATAATTATACATATACTTAAATTGAAATTTATGAAACTTAAAATAGTGTAAAATCTTGAACATGAATTATAAAAAAAAAACCACATCAAGCATTTATTTTATTTGTATTTTATATATATATATATATATATATATATATATATATATATATATATATATATATATATATATATATATATGTGTGTAAAAAATTCTGAAACTGTTTTATTATTTCCAAATTCAAATTTTCCCTCAGATCTTTTGACTCTATTTTGCATTTGGAATACACCACATACTTTGTTTTCTAGGTAACTCACTTGAAAGTTATCTTTCAGCAGAGTTCAAATCTACAAAGTTGTTGAAAATCTGGATACTCAATACTCCTGTATCCCAACAAGCATGTCACATCCATAAAGTAATGACCCGGAGCATAGCTTTAATATATATGAATAACTTACTCATTAGTACTCAACAGCATGCTTCCTAGAACGTCGTATGCACAGATATGCAAGGCTTGTGCAGGAAATGAGGCACTTTGCAAGTCAATAGAAATATGAGTGCCACATGACTGTGAAAATACCCAACTTTTTTTAATAGTCATTTATTCTGCAGGGTGATTGACTGGCACCTCAGGTGCTTCAGCGGATGCCATCTTGGCAGCCGAGAGACAGGCTGTTACAGTGGATGGTAAATTAGTATCTCAGACACAGTCCTGAAAGATAATTGGTGGACTGTTGGCTGTTACGGATATGATGATGGAGGGGATTCTGGCCTTCTTTCTGCCCTATTAATTCTATTTCCTGAGGTTTGTTTTTTCAATCTTATAGCCAGTAATACAGAAAGTAACTAGAGCTTAGAATCAAAACCCAGAATATATGTACAACACTACCTGCTGATTAAAAGCAAGTTTTTTTGACAATATACTTTTTTGTTGATGTAGTGGGCTACATGCACAATTTAAACATCTTTAAAAAGAAGACATTTTGAGCTTTACTGTCCATTATTCAAAGTTGATATTGTTTAAAAAGACTATTTTGAAAGTTATAGAAGGTTATAAATAAAGTACCGTAAAAAAAAATTCTGAATTCCCTTTAAGAAAATCTTGAAGCAGTCCAGAAAAGTAATGGGTTAAAAGCCACATGTTGTTGAGCTGAGACTCAACCTAAGATTTCGCCTTTTTTTCTTTTTTTTTCTTTTATAATTTTTTTATTTTGTGGTCTCAAGCATTTTGTAACACTATATTCTACTATTTTGTTTTTTTTTTACTAGCAAGATGTCGTTTTTTATGCGAAAGTTATTCCGAAATATATACACACAAACAGCAGCTAAAGTTCTGTGACATAAACAAAGGAATAACCTTCTAAATTACAACATTATTGTGTTTATCTTTCCTAATAAACCAGGATAAGCAGCAGTGGATGTGTTTGTGACTCCCTATTACAATAATAATGTAAGTAGTGCATTTGTTATGCATGTTGTTGTTGTGTACTGCCTACACAAAATCAGTGAATACATTCGTTATACATTTTTCATTGAAAAACACTGATCTGAAATCACTGCTTGAGGCTTAGACCTTTACTATAGTTAGTCATGGTTACTCTTCTTCCTTTTTATTGAACCTGTTGCTAAACATTAACACCTGAGAACAATGGGATATCGGTTGCGCTGGCGCAACCCCGATGACTAAGAGGTTAAAAACTTGAATCAAGAGTCTGACCTGGAAACAGTGGGCACAAGGCAAGAAGACACACCACCTTGATGCTAGATAATCACATGACACCATGCTATTATTTTCAAACATGTATTTGCACATGTTTTTGCCAAGTGGGAAGAAAGCAGATGACCTGGAGGAACAGTAAAATAAAATTAAACCATAAACCATGGAATCTTAATTGGGGAGAGATAGAGAAAGAAAAAGTTAAAGCAAGCAGGCCTTTATATGCAGTCCTTTTTAAATGATTTGTCTTAAGCATACTAAAATGTTTCACCATGATTAGGCAATAAGCTATAAGCATGATCATCTCTTGTATTAAGACACACCTGAAAAAAAAAGATTTTAATTGGCCAATCTGAAAGTGAGCCCTTGGATCAGGTGTTGCGGTGAATATGACACCTGGTCGAATATGGGATACACTGTATGTACATAGGTTTGTCATTATTTGCATGCAGGATCTGATGGATAGATGAAACCCTTTAAAGAGAGAAATCACCTTCAGTATTCGTCTTACTTTTATTACTCACTTATAAAGACATAGTAATACACACATTTAGTCATTGGAAGAAAATCTTACAGCTATTCCAGATGTAGTCCAGTAGTGACTCTGCACACAAGCAAATTAAAAACAGACAGGATAATGGTGAACAGAAAGTAAGAGAAACACATTAAGAAGTGCTGATGAGAAGTGCTGAGAAGGCCTGATGAAATAAAAAAAAAGGAATGTGTTTTTTTCTGGCTTACTTTATTATTCTGAGCTGCCAAGGTTAGCTTTCGGGGTGTGAGCCTCCTAAAAGCACAGCTGTCTCTCAGACCAGTGAAGGAGGGGATAAGCAGTCATCACACCAATGGTCCGATACACACGCTATTTGTGTGTCTACAAGAAAAGAAATATCTGATGCTTTTGACATTGTTAGGATATTTGGTTGGTTTCCACAAGGAACACAACATTTTTTCAAGAATTTATTCATTCATTTATTAATTAATTAAGCCATTGTATATTTCTTTATTTAATTGTTATTAAAAAATAAGAAAACAACCAATACTTTCATGCCATAAAAATAATCAAACATTAGTCTGACTTACACACTTGCCTTTTTGTCTTATATTGAAAACGATGTCAGATGACTGGGTGTGTTTCTCAAAACTTACCCTTAGCACAAATCTGAACAGCACTACACTTAAAATCAAATCCAATTCCTGCCCATGTCAATTACCAAATAACCCCAACTTTTCAAAATGTTATTAATAACTGTTTTATGGTCAGCACTTGTATTTCTGTTGTGAATATGAATCAGTCTAATTTTATACATTTGTTGATTTATGTTTACGTGCTTCATACACTCTATATAGGATGCCACACAATCAAGGCACCGTACACACACACACATATTGGGTACCATAAACAGCACAAATCCGACAGAATGAAATAGCTATAAAATAGTTGTCAGCTAACTAACAAAGCTGTGGTCAGTGGAAAAAATATGACTGGCTGTTGATGCTTTCCCATTAGTAGGAATGTCTATATTTCTTAAAAAAAACTTTTTACTCACTCGATATTTTTTCTTCTTTTACTGTACTTTACTTGTCCTCCCATTGTTGAGTTTGTACACAGTATTGCATGTCTAATTTCTTGCTGACAGCAGGGTAGCAGATGGACGAAATGTTAATGTCTCAAAAAGTAGGCATGGGCTCTTACAATCTCTACAACAACTCACAAATCACTTATAAGATGCTGTGCAAATAAAAGAGCACTGAAGTCTCTCCTGAGAACACAGGTTTCATGATAGAACCAAAAATATTCACACAAAACACACTTGAGGGAGCACAAAGAAATTGCAGAGATATGCTAATATTTTTGCAAAAGACAAAAAAAAATTAGATTACATATCTCTCTATCTCTTACATATTTTTGCCATTGCCTTGTCCCCTTGGGTACCGTACTAGTGTACTAACAAGGACAAAATGCAGTGCTAATAATACAGATAACATACAGGTAACCAGGCACTTCCTCTTAGATGGACTGTGACCCAATGTAGAACTTTTGTAAGAACTGTTAAATAATACCTATAAATGGCTAATTTACTGTTTTCTTTTTTGAAAATTGTAAATTAAAGACAAAATCATTGCATGACTAGTTTAGCAAGACAAAACTCCATCAACCCTCACTTTTTACTCTTATAATACTGTATAATATCAAGCTCAGTCATTCTTGTCTTATGCTGTCAGATCTGACCCATGTTTATCCCTGAGGCTATAAAAAATGTCAGATAAACCAGTTGATCTTACTGAACAACATCCAATCAATCAGGACACAGACTCAGTGCTCCTTCACTGTCAATCATGTGACATGTCAATTCAGCTCAGCTCAGTTTTTTTGCACTAGCTGGCCTAGCCTCAGCAGTTTTTATGATCTTCCCCATCAACTTTATGAGCAAGTCAATTACAGGACCTCACCCAGAATGAGCATGCCAACCCCACAAAAAACAAACAAACAAACAAACAAAAGAAGCTGTAGTGGATGGATGGATGGATGGATGGATAGATAGATAGATAGATAGATAGATAGATAGATAGATAGATAGATAGATAGATAGATAGATAGATAGATAGATAGATCTGCCATTTCAATACATTACAATACATGTTTAAATACATTTGGAATAAATTGACACTTGTTTTAGAGAATTACTAACTAATCCTTATTGCATTATATTATTATTGCCTTCAAATCAACATTTGCAACCTAAAAAAAAAACACTTAGTGCCAAAAGAAAATAAACTTGCTGCATAAAAAATGGTAAAAAAAAAAACCCTGTAACAGAATAGAATTTATAGACTTTGTAACAGTTTGAGTGGCTAAAAGTGAAATTGCATCGGTCTCAAAGAAATGGTAATGATGCAACCCTGAGAGTCTGTACAGGTAATGTCGATTGGATGTAATTAACAACAATTTTGGTACTCAATGGACACCAATAGAGACCATTAGAACTTCATTACACATCCAGATTGCAATAAGTTACTACAATGATTTTAAGTTTGATGATAATTATTTAATAATGCAAACAAAACACAAAAAATTATGAAAACCAAATAGTAATGGACTGCTGGTCATTACAGGTGATTCATCTCCAGGTCAGGATCTTATGATATCTCTACATGACTCTCCGATCTCCTCTTCAGCCATCGTTCACAACCTTGGGGTATACATGTGACAATCAACTGTTCTTTTCCTGACATGTTACTAATGTGACACACTCTTGTCGGTTCTCCCACACCACCCCACTGCTGCGCTCCCTCCACTGGCTTCCTGACTAGCTGCACGCATCAGATTTAAAACACTGATGCTTGACTACAAAGCAGAAAATGGACCAGCACACTCTTGCCTCTGCACCATGCTGCCTGAGATTGTCTAGCACTACTCAACTGGTCCCACCAACTCAGGGTAAATGGTAGGTATACATTTAGACTCTTCTCCTGGCACTGAGGTGGTGAAATAAACTTCCCCTAGATGTCCGAACAGCTGAGTCAGTGTCTATCTTTAAACGATGGGAGAAGACCTGCACTGAAAACCCTAATAAGTTCAATGAACTCAACCTATTGAGTAAACTCATTTACTCAATTGAATTGAATAATGGATTTTCCCTAACTTGTTTATTTAAGTTCACTTAACTTGGTGCTCATGTAGACTGTACTTAAATTGTTAAGTTCATCTAACTTGGTGCTCTTGTAGACTGTACTTAAATTGTTAAGTTCATCTAACTTGGTGCTCATGTAGACTGTACTTAAATTGTTAAGTTCATCTAACTTGGTGCTCATGTAGACTGTACTTAAATTGTTAAGTTCATCTAACTTGGTGTTTTAACCCAGCCATTAGGGAGGCACAAGCCAGTGCATTCTTAGTGCCGGTCCCAAGCCCGGGTAAATGGGGAGGGTTGCGTTAGGAAGGGCATCCAGAGTAAAACATGTGCCAAATCAAATATGCGGATCACAAATGAGAATTTCATACCGGATCGGTCGAGGCCCGGGTTAACAACGACCGCCACAGGTATCGTTAGCCGACAGGGTACCGGTGGAGAGCATAAGGAGAAAGAGGTTGGCAAAACAGAAGTGGGATAGACAGAGTGATGAGAAAAGTAGGCAGGAGTACAAGGAGATGCGGCAGCAGGTTAAGAGGGATGTGGCGAAAGCCAAGGAAAAGGCATATGAGGAGCTGTATAAGAGGTTGGACACTAAGGAAGGAGAAAAGGATTTGTACCGATTGGCCAGGCAGAGGGACCGAGCTGGAAAGGATGTACTGCAAGTTAGAGCAGTAAAGGATGGAGAGGGAAATGTGTTGACTAGTGAGGAGAGTGTGTTGAGAAGGTGGAGGGAGTATTTTGAGCAGCTGATGAATGAGGAAAATCAGAGAGAGAGAAGGTTGGATGATGTGGAGTTGGTGAAGCAGGATGTAGATAGGATTAGTAAGGAGGAAGTGAGAGCAGCGATTAAGAGGATGAAGAGTGGAAAGTCGGTTGGACCAGATGACATACCGGTAGAAGCGTGGAGATGTTTAGGAGAGATGGCAGTGGAGTTTTTGACCAGATTGTTTAACAGGATTTTGGAAGGTGAGAAGATGCCTGAGGAATGGAGAAGAAGTGTGCTGGTACCGATCTTTAAGCATAAAGAAGATGTGCAGACCTGCAGTAACTACAGGGGTATTAAGTTGATCAGTCACACCATGAAGCTATGGGAAAGAGTAGTGGAAGCCAGGCTGAGAGAAGAGGTGACCATCTGTGAGCAACAGTATGGTTTCATGCTGAGGAAGAGCACCACAGATGCCTTATTTGCTTTGAGAATGTTGATGGAGAAGTATAGAGAAGGACAGAAGGAATTGCATTGTGTATTTGTGGATTTAGAGAAGGCGTACGACAGGGTGCCAAGAGAGGAGTTGTGGTATTGTATGAGGAAGTCAGGTGTGTCAGAGAAGTATGTGAGGGTGGTGCAGGACATGTATGAGGACAGTGTGACGGCAGTGAAGTGTGCAGTAGGTACGACAGACTGGTTTAGAGTGAAGGTTGGACTGCATCAAGGATCGGCCCTGAGCCCTTTCCTGTTTGCAGTGGTGATGGACAGGTTGACGGACGAGGTCAGACAGGAGTCTCCCTGGACTATGATGTTTGTGGATGATATTGTGATTTGTTGTGAGAGTAGGGAGCAGGTTGAGAAGAGCCTGGAGAGGTGGAGATATGCGCTGGAGAGAAGGGGAATGAAACTCAGTAGGAGTAAGACAGAATACGTGTGTGAATGAGAGGGAGGGCAGTGGAGTGGTGCGGTTGCAGGGAGAAGAGCTTCAGAAGGTGGAGGAATTCAGGTACCTGGGGTCAACAGTGCAAAGTAATGGAGAGTGTGTTAGAGAAGTGAAGAAAAGAGTGCAGGCAGGGTGGAGTGGGTGGAGAAGAGTGACAGGAGTGATTTGTGATAGTAGGGTATCTGCAAAATTGAAAGGAAAAGTTTATAGGACTGTGGTGAGACCTGCGATGTTGTATGGTTTAGAGACAGTGGCATTGAGTAAAAGACAGGAGGTGGAGCTGGAGGTAGCAGAGCTGAAGATGTTGAGGTTTTCGTTGGGAGTGACGAGGATGGATAAGATTAGAAATGAGTTTATTAGAGGGACAGCGCATGTAGGATGTTTTGGTGACAAGGTGAGGGAGGCAAGATTGAGATGGTTTGGACATGTGCAGAGGAGGGACATGAATTATATTGGTAGAAGAATGCTGAGGATGGAGCCACCAGGTAGGAGGAAAAGAGGAAGGCCAAGAAGGAGGTTCATGGATGTGGTGAGGGAAGACATGCAGGTAGTTGGTGTAAAAGAGGCAGATGTAGAGGACAGGGTGGTATGGAGACGGATGATCCGCTGTGGCGACCCCTAATGGGAGCAGCCGAAAGAAGAAGAAGAAGAAGATCTAACTTGGTGTTTTATAATTTGCACTTAAACTATTAAGTTCACTTACTTACATATTCAAGTCAACTTAACAATTAAACTGAAATTGCAAATGATTATAAATTGAATTGACTAATATTATTGTTCTTTTGACTGTTAAATCTTTATTCAGTCCAAAAAACACATTGAACATCATATTGAACATGTATTATTTATATATTAAAACATTTAAATTTCAATAAATAAAACACAACTGGTCACAGCCACACTCTACAAAAATGTACAGATAAATGAATTAAATTTCAGTGTAATTAAAAAAAAACATCAGAATTAACATCACGGTAACTGCTGCACAACATCACTGCTGCAACTTTGTGCACATAAACAACTAAACATTTTTAACAGTAAAGCTGGTTTGCCAAAGACTGTATTTTGGGCTTGAAGGCATTCTGTCCCATTGACATCAGTAACCGCTGTATAAAATCAAAAGTGTTTGCAAGGGATTTGGGGTAATTCAGGTCTAACGCATAAATTAGCCCAAAGAGGACACACATTGCTTGTGTGAGGTCCGACATCTTGTCCATCACCACTTGACCTTCAAGAATTATGCCAATCGAGGAATTGAAATGCAAGGAGTTGGGGGGCTGAAGATCGGTGTGCTCAAATAAGATCCCCACTGGCACATCAAGGATATAATTGCGATGATCAGACACCTAGTGAAGACAAGAATAAATCTATATTGTGGTCATGCATTTATTGTAGAACATCAATGCATATTTAGCAGATTTCACACAAAATATATGCACATCACTTATATTGACATTGTTATTAGCTACATACTACCACATTAGCCACACACAAGTAAGCACAAAGCAAATTGTTTACATATATAAATGTATTTTTATTATTCATAAATGTTTTGCAACAAATATACATGTGTAATAATGTATATATATACATTCATACATGTGACCAGGGCAGCTAATTTTTGTACCTTATTTACCCTTAAACGGATTATTATTATTCTTTTGAAAAGGCACTGACAATGCCTTTGTCAGGGCATTGACAATTCTGTTCCTTTGTTTCCTGAGAGTGTTGTAAGATGAGTACATCTTAAGCAAATTTTCATTTAGGGTGAACTATTGCTTTAAAATCAACATGATCCTGAAATACTGAGACTGCTGTGAGCACAGGTAGCTCTTAAAATGTAAACAGGTTATAATCAGATGAACTTACCAAACATGACTTAAAAAAAGCAGACTCATCATCCCCGAGCAGGACAGGCAGTCCTCACAGCACAAGGGTTCGGACCTCAGTTGGCTGGGCTGACTTTACGAGAAAACATACAATTCCATTAATGCCACAACCATTCACAATTAATTTGAAATGAATGTTGAAAACATGAAAGGCTTTCAAGTTGTCTTATAGTAAATGAGACTAATAATCACTAACCTCAAGTTGCTGTACAAAGTTCATCAAGAGCTTTCCAGGAACCCCCCTTTTAGATTTAAAAAGGTCCATGAACCGTGGACTGTGTTTGTCAATGTTGTCGTAGAACTCCTGCTTGAGATTCTTGCCTGTAATTCTCTTAAACTCCATGCAGATCTGAGGGGAGGCAAGAGGAGGTCATACAATCATATTAGCTTTCACACATAAATGCCCTCCAGAGTAAGAAACAATTATGTGTTGCTTTATCAGGTTAAAGGGATGGACCACCCAAAATAATAGTTCTATAAATTTCTTCATGCTCAAGTTGTTCTAAACCTCTATGAAAATCCTTTGCTCTACACAAAGGAACATATTTTGAAGAAGGTTGGTAACCAAACATTTGGTGGTCCTCAATAGCTTTCAACAGTTTTCCATATCATCAAATTCAAAGGGTAGCAGCATTTATTTGGTTCAGAATTTAAATTATTGGGTGGACTATAAACAAATCCTGAAATGCTAATTCTCTAGTCTAAAATAAATATCTATATTAAAATTTTTTTTTTTATTAAAAACCTAGTTCTACAAAAGAAATTCATCATACACAATTGACATTGCATAAGGGTGATTAAATAAGAACACATTTTGTGGTGAACTATCCCTTTAAAACAATGAAAACAGGAAGAAGACTTGCCTGTGTATTATGGAAGAGAGCAGGCCAACGTTCACGCACATCACTGATTGCAGGTGCAGTCTCAACGATCTCTTTACGCCTAAGCGTGAAAGTCAGGTCCATCTGTTGTGTCAGAAGAGATGAACTGGGTGTTCTTATCTTCATTTCCTCTTGCATTTCTTCACGAATCTTTTCAAGGCTGTCATCATTCTGTCCTTCTGGAAAATTTGACAGAAAGTTGATTTCACATTTCTTCGGCCTCTTTATGTGTTTTTTTGATGGGAGTCCTTCGGGGTTGTTTATGCCTCGCTTTCTTCCATTAACAGTTACATCAGGATATCCTAAGTTTCTCATCTTGGATCTAAAATTTCCCATTTTATATTTTAAACTGTTTCCCCAGCCAGTAGATGAACCACTTTCCAGAAGACATGAGTGCTTATTTACCAGAGCAGCAGCAACCTGGGCATAGTCATCATTTGTTGGATAGGCTTCAAAGCTGAACATGGTTTCTGCTAATTTATCCAGAATTTCATGTTTCAATTCTTTTGTCAGTTTGAGGTACGTGTTGTCCTTGAGATAGGCCAGGTTGCCCTGTCGCAGGCGGTATTCAACATCAATTGTAAAGGAAGGGATCTCAAATACTTGTGGCCATTGCTTTTGTCTTTCCTGTGAAGAAGTAGACGGTATCTCTGTGTCAGCTGTGCTTGCAGAGTCATTCAATGCTTCCTCTGGATCCAGTGGCACAAGTTCAATTATAGGAAATATTTTTAGTGTAGCTCTATCTGGAAGCTCTGATATGTTTGTTAGGTTGCAAAGTGCATTTGCAAAGTCTGGATCTTCATACTGAATCGAAAAGTTGTAATTAATCCCTAAACTATCTTTTAGAGCAACAACCAAGTTGTCAATTGAATCAGGCTTCCTAGCAAAAGAGACCTTCCTTATGTCCTCTTCTGTCAGTATAACTCTTAGTAGAATTTTATCATGAGAAGACATCTGGCAAGCAAATGAAAACATGATAATTTTTAATAAATGAAATATGAACACACTGAAAAAACTATACAAATGGTTTCAAATTTTCTGTTTTCTGTCTGTTGATTTAAAAAAAAAAAAAAGTTTGCTATATAATTCCAATTAACAGAGTTTAGGCTGATGGTATCCTAAGTCTGCAACCTAGTGAACAAGTGTTGATTTATTCACTGATAGAGATTCAAAGCACTTTTTTTACGTCACTCTGGATAGGGGCATCTGCTAAATGTCGTAAATGTAAATGGTTTTAATGGTCAACAGATAATGCTTTGTAATGGTGTTTATATTGGAATTCATTAGAGTTTTTATGGTGGGTTCAATTGTTTTATAAAAAAAAATTAAAGCAGAGGAAAGAATATATTATATATATATATATATATATATATATATATATATATATATATATATATATATATATATATATATAAGAAGACGATGCAATCTAACTGAAAAGCACACAATATTAAATAAAGTCTTTTTAACGCTCTGATGGTATGTACTGTATTTGGTTTAGTGTAATTATTTGGAATTATTAGTGAATCTGTAGATCCACCTACATTACTTTTGGGGTTAGCACAAAATGGGCCAAATTTACAAATATCCCAGATGAGCTCAAGCTGCCAGCATACTTTTACTTTATTATGTATTCTGCTGTGTTTTTTGGCTTGCATAAGGATAGTATGTATAGTTCTGTGTGTATCCATCTGAGAAGTGTGTGTGTGTGTGTGTGTGTGTGTGTGTGTGTGTGTGTGTGTGTGTGTGTGTGTGTGTGTATATACGAAGTAATGAGGCCATTATCCGAGTGAACAGCTAATCTGGTCCCTCACAGAGAGTAAACACAATTAATCATTCATATCATCCGTCATCCCTCCCTTGCTCTCGCTCCCTCCCAATTCAATTTCTCTATACTTTCTCTTCACTCTCTCCTGGATTCTCTCCATTTCTCCCTCTCAAACATTGTCTAAAATGAAACCAGTCAGCATTAGTTATGAGCTTATTTTAAGGCTTGTGCTTGCAGTTTGGTTCATTAGATTCACGCTTTACAAATAATGTTTTTTTATGCTGAAAGACTTTTAAAAACCTGCTTAAAATTCTCTAGCGGTCACAGAATTATTAGGACATGAAAAACAGGATGTAGCCTGAAAGAAAATAAACAAAAACACATATGGGTAAATAAACTGTAGTAAAAGCTCCTTCTGTTATCTTGCTGAGAAAAAAAAATAGTTCTAAATTATGAAATAAAAGCTGCTTTCTGGAATCTCCTGAAAACCTTTAATTCTATTGTGTTCTATTTACACAAAGTTGTTGATTTATACTAAGCACTATGACCAACAGTACAGCTCTGGCAGTGATGCCTTGCAATCTGACAATCACTTAAAAGGTCATTTCTGCCTAATGAAGCAAAGTGCAACAGAAAAGCCCTTTTAAAAAGCCTTAATTCAAAGTTCAGGTCACTGTAAGAAAAAGGTCACATTTTCTCCATTTCCTGTGCATGATGCTTCAAATGCCATAAAAATCACGAGAGGTCAGGGCATGCTACAGGCTGTAGCTCAAGAGTCTCTCCACATATGATAAGTTTACATGGTAATACACACTGAACTCTGACCCAATAACACGCTAGTAACATGAGCAGACAACAGGGTTAACTGTTTGCTAAAGATCTTATTTTACGATTAAATATATACAGAATTGTACATTACAATGTCTGCTTACATGCACAGTCGAGGCATTGAATAACTAAATACCATCCATGGTGTGTGTTTGTGCTGATTGTTTCTCATATAATTTACATGATTGATTATGTACAAGTTCCGTTAAAGTCAAACCATGACTTTTGAGACTATAACATAAGGGAATGATTGGAAACTGCATTTAACATACTCCCCTGCTACATTTATACACTTATCCCAGCATTTATCTAATGCCTGAAAAGATTTGGCATAGAAAGCCTGCTTCACTTTATCATCACAGAACCACCACTACCTGGAAACATCACCCTCGGACATCTTTAAAACGTTTAAACCATTGAAACATTTACTGCAGCTAAGCGTCTCATCGCTGTACTGTGCTCAAAGTCTTCTGTAGATATCTGCGGGTTTTAGGCCTTTCGTTTACAAGAAACTTCATCACCACATGCCGTTCCCTGCACACACTAACAGTGTTGTATGCCATCTTCATTAAAGGTCTGTAGATTGGCCCGCGACATGTGAGCCACCTATCAGTTATAGGACACACTAGCAACCTACTACTGCGCGTAGTACCGCCAGACTAGCATAAATATTTTTTACCTGTAAAATTAAAAGTTCCGAGTTGACTTGAACGCCCCTCGTATTAGTAAAGCATGTTCGTACAGCAGACAAAAGATTTGGTTGAAATTTAATTTTGGGGTTTAATTCATATTCAGAGTTTAAGGTGTGGGCCTTTGGTTTGGAAGGTCATGAATTAAAATCCCAGTATCACCAAGCTTTCACCTCTGGGGGCTTCAACTGTTTAGTTTACATAAATAAGAAAATAATGTGTAAGATATTATTTTATAAAATAACATAATACATGTAAGCTGCTCTGAAAAAGGGTGTCAGCCAAATGCCATAAATGCAAATGTACTGACTCTCAGATGTGTCTTATTGGCTGCATGACTTTTCAGGGATTCAGAGACCTTCTAACTTAAAGATTTCAAAGACTCATTGGTTCTCTGATTCATATTCAAGCCTCATTTATTTTATATTTTATATTTAGAGCCTCATTGACTACATGATTTAGAGTCTCATTCACACTAGAATTCAAAGATGCATAGATATTCATACTTCACCTTTGAGCCTCATCAGTTATAAGATTTAAATTCTAACAAGATTCATTTGAATATATGATTTAAATTCTTAGACGTATTGCTATATGACTCAATATCATGATTTATTGAATATAATATTTGTATTTAGATATTCTTCATCTAAATGGCTCATATTCCACATTTATTGCCCATATGGTTTAATTCAGAAATGTATCGGCTTAAGAATCAGACACTCTGGCTCTTAATCCATTCCAAGTTTCATTTCAACTACATAAGTCATAACAGATAAGTACTAAAGAACTTCAGAGCAATGGGCGCTAATATTTTCAGGTCCTCATAAAATACATTTTCATTTATATTTCATATTGTTACACATTGCCATGAAGGATGACATTTTGAAATAGCAGTGAGTGTTAGGCTCTTTTTTCAGAATAACACTATATGTGGCTGAGGTATATGTCATCGGATATTCAGATATCTATTTGTCTGTCTCATTGACAGTGCTGAGGTTGTTGATATTTATTAGTTCTCAGGCTTTTACCAATATCTATCACTCACTTCCACGCTTTCTTCCTTTAACACTCCTGTGATCATTCTGAGATGGAAACAGCCACAGATAATTGTTTAGTGAGAAGAGTCATGATGGTTCTCTGTTTTTTTGTCTTATTTCATCTGTATGATTGACTTTTCATTATCTGGTACAGATGCACCACTATATACAGCTTGGGGAAATGTTTATAGATGCAAATCCTTAAAAGCAAAAATGTATGTCACCAATCTAGGTAACACAGAGAGAGAGAGAGAGAGAGAGAGAGAGAGAGAGAGAGAGAGAGAGAGAGAGAGAGAGAGAGAGAGAGATTTAAAAGAAAATTTTTTCCAGATTTGCAGGAATTAAATTCTCAGAGGAATAGGATTTAAGGACCAGAGTCTTAATCTTTAGCAAAATCATCCTACATGCTGGCAAAATGTATTTCGTTCACTTGAGAAGATGAAAATAATTAAATACATATATTAAATGAAATAGAAAGCTATGGTAAATGGAACCACACTTTGTAACCATGGTGAGCAGGAAAGCATTTCACAAAAAATAAATAAATAAATAAAACACACAACATATTGAATATTGAGGCATATGCACCATAATCACATCAGGTTCCACTTCTGAGGACAGAAATCTAAGGCTACATTAGCTATTTGAAACAAATTCAGGCCATATATATGAGTGTATTTGGACAGTTCAGGCAAATTGCTCCTACATAACCTTAAAGGTGAAAACACTCTTTCTGAGAGCCCTCAGACTATAAAGTGCATTAAACCTAAGCAAGAATTCCCTCAAAAGGGTCAAAATGCAGATATTAGACAAAGGTCACACATATTAGGAATTTAGAGTTTTGTATAAACCTCAGATAAGACTTAGAAAACATACAATACAAAATCTCATAATTGTGCCTTATAAAATGTTAGCCCCATCGTATGAGCGTTTGTACTTTATTAAGGCATATCTGATTTGCATTCAGATCCTCTTTCCAAGGCAAAAAAATCTAATCAGTCAAATTGGAGATCTGATTAATTGAAACGGACAGTTGGGACAAAGTAAATTGAATCGATCTTTCCATTGCTGCCATGCTTTATTGCACATATTCTGCACAAGGACAGAGAGGAGATGACTGTATTGGATACTGCATCAGCAAATCTGGGCACACCTCTTAATAAAGTGATCATTCAAATCTAAACAGATTTTATAATTGGGTTGCTTTGTGCCATGTCACCTTTCACAACAAGAAGGCAAAGAAAGAGGTTTTTTTTTTAATTAATTTCCATTACTATCACAAAATAATAAGTAGGGTCATACCCCTTTTTTTTTTTTTTTTTGAGTGCTGACTAGACCACATTATTATTCATATATTAATCACAATAAAAATGCCCTCTAAGGTGCAATTACACAGAGGAAAACTGAAGAATTTGCTTTAATAGCTGCCCTTGAAATAGAAAAAAACCATTTTGATTAAGCTTGGTAGAGGCCTACTATATATATGTATATATTAAAAATGTACCTCCGTGGTGTGAATCCAGAAAGGAATGTGTGAGGTAAAGTAATAGAGAGGGCCTCTCATGAAGAAGCATGTTTAAGGGCTTAAGTAAGTGCACTTTCTTTGCACTAAATGAGATTCTGCACCGGAAAGGCTTGTCTACACCCAAGAAAATGGGCCTATATGTGCTCCTACAGTATGTGCACAAAAATTTACCCGGTGGGGTTTTTGTAGGGTGGAGGAAGTTTATAAAAGCCATTCCACCTACTTGCATGATTTTGGAAGGTTGAAGTCCAGCTATACTGCATAAAAAGGGACATCAAAGAATAAGCAGAGATGCGAACTGACTTAATGCTTACATGGTACAGGTGATCATACACAGAGGGACCGTTTCCTCTGATACGGAAGGACTATTGAACCTCAGCTAATGTCTGATTTTTAATACATTTGCAGGTATGTGTACTGGCTTACAAGCTTTGAAATATCAACAGGGGAGATGTTCGAGTTGAGGGATAGCTGATGGAAATTTCAAAATATATTGTATAATCTTTATACTGTGAAGTCAGCCTCACGTCCCACATGCGCAAAAGGCAAGCGCTCCAAACACAACTGCTAGACTGTTGCTGAATAGACCGTGGCACTGTCCACACGGTATTGTGGAGAGTTGCGGTGCACATAGCAGGAGGGCAGGAGCCCCGATCAGCGGACTAAAAAGAATCCTCTTGCACAGCTTTACTTTTCCCTTTCCCCAATCACACCTGTACACTGTAAATAAATACCATGTAAACTATTCAAATCCGCTCTCCTGGTGCATGTTTTCCACCCTTCTCACGAGCAAGTGGCTACACTGGTGAAGACATGCGGGTTGTGGAACACAAAACGGGAAATCCCCATCCCGCCCCACACCTTTGACCCCATATTGAAACACCTGTTGAAAACAAACATAAAAAAACAGATGGTTGTATACAGGAAATGGTGAAAGGAATCCACGCAGCTACACAAGAACTCCTCAAGCTGTAAAAAAAGCAAGAGGATGACGGCAAACCCGTCCTTCGCCCAGCACAGAAAGCGCAATGCCTACTCGATAAAATGACTGCGAGGGACGATCCACAAACATTTTTACACGTTTGAGTGCATTGCAACACACAAGGGCTGGCCAAAACATGGATGGGTGCAGCTCATAGCTCCCTACCTCACAGGGGATGCCCAACTTGCGTACTACAGCCTCCCTATAAGGTCAGCAGAAAATTACAATATACTAAAGGAAGAAATCCTAGACCCCTACAGATTGTCGCCGAGAAATGCTGAAGCAGATTTTCACAAATGGGGATATAAGCCTAACAATGCGCCAAAGACCCAGATGGAGGATCTGCTACGTTTTACAAAGAGATGGCTCGAACTAGGGAGAAAATGGCCACAAAAATCGTGAAGAGAGTGGCAATAGACAAATTTATAAGGACACTACCCCCTGAAGAACGGAAGGCTGTAGGGATGCGAGATCCCAAAAACCCAAAAGAGGTAGTCGAAGCACTGGAGTGCACGCTCTCCACATTGAGCCTGGAAGGAAAAGTAACATGCTACCAACCACGCTCAGTACATAAACGACAGGAGTGGAAAAACGGACAAACAAGGGCAGACGAACAGCAGTGCTGGCACCTGGGTACTCTCTTCGAGGGATGAACCCATGCCCACCGAACCAGAAACGTTTTCTCTGCAACAACAGGTATGACCCACCTGGTTCAGCACAAGATAAATATGCTGCAGGGGTGGTAGTCCGTCAGCGTCCCTACAGGGTCCTGGAGGCCCGTCGCCATGCTATCGAGGAAGAGGTGGACCAAATGTTGCATGATGGAATAATTTAGCAGTCAGCCAGCCCACTTTCCAGCCCCATAATGTTGGTGCCGAAGCTGGACGGGAGTCTAAAGACCCTGTAACAACTTCCACAAGCTCAACCAGATTTCAGAGTTTGACAGCCACCCACTACCCAGAGTGGACGATCTGGTGGAAGGCTTGGGAAGGGCCAGATTTATTTCCACGTTGGAGAGGCCAGGTCTAAGACAGCGTTCAGCACCGCTAGCGGACCCGTTCGGCCTCCACAGAGCACCAGCCACCTTCCAGCGGCTTATTGACATAGTCCTGCATCCACACCAGCACTTTGCGGCTGCCTACCTTGACGACGTGGTCATCCACTCCAGAACATAGACAGACCGCCTACACCATCTGCGCGAGGTGCTGGGAGAGCTCAGGAAGACCGGTCTGATGGCGAATCCATGGAAGTGCCACCTGGGGCTGACCGAAGCACACTACCTGGGGTACCATATTGGCAGAGGCCTGTTAAAACCGCAGGAAAAGAAAATAGAGATAGACAGGTACTTAGGTTCTTAGGCTTGGCAAGCTACTACCAGAGATTTGTGCCTAACTTCTCCTCTATAATAAACCAAATAATAATAAACCTTGGCAAATAAACCAAAATGGCAGACAAACAAACATCAAGTTAAGCCAATATAAGGCAGTCATAAAACATCAATGAAAGGACAAAACTGAAAAAGTATTAAACAAAATTTGTTTTTAAGTGAGAAACATAAGACTTGGAATGAAAAAACAAAAAACAACTTATAAGAACGTTTTATAAAATATAAAGACAGAAATAACAACATAAATGTCGGACTTGTTGTATCTTTAATGTGACTGTGTCACTGTGGCTACTCACTCTGTACCGGATATGAGATTTATTTTGGCCATCTATTAAAATGCTATAGAAACCATAGGGCTAGTGTTAGCCGCTAACCAGGAAGTGAATTTTTTAGCGTTTTATGTTCAGTTTTAAGAATTTCTCTTAAAAGGCAGTTCCACCTATCAAGGGAGTAAATGAATGAAGGATGTAAGTAATTAAGACATTTGTTTTTTTCAGTATGCGGAAATAAGTAGACAGTTAATTAGATCATATCTCTAGAAAATTTTATATTAAATTTAACACCCACACAGACACATATGTATTACCCAAATGGGGTCTAACAAATGTAAACTTTTTGATTAAATATTTCTATTTATTAAATTTTATTTATTCAATTTATGATTAATCAATTTAATTAATATAATAAAAAGTGAATTGCATTCATTTGATTTATTCTATTTCATATTTATTATAAAATATTTTATGTAATATTTAATCATGCAGGCATTTTATTTAAATTTGCTTAAAAAATGTAAACTGTTGATGGTGATATAGTTCTACAGTTCACGCTGGAGAACACTCACGGACTAGTAGGACTACTCAAGGAGTACTACCTTTCTCAGGATTGTGTGTATTTTTCGGACTTAAACTTTCCATAGGATTACCAGAGCTCATAGGACTTTCATGTACTTTATAATTTGTCGTTTTCCCTATTAGTCTGATTGTTTCATTAAAACCTCGTTCTACTGAACTTCAGTTTTGTGCAAGTTCTTCTAGCCTGACACCTAATATATAACCTACAACACCCTCTATTTTATGAATAATTCGAAGAATTCTATTATATGTATTTTAATGTAGCTTGTGGGTAAGCTTGTAAAACCATATTTAAGGAGAAAAAGCAGTGGTTCCAAAACATAGTCATGTGGAACACTAAAATAATTTGCATATTATGGTATTAAAAGCTGCTTTGTAATTGAGTATTATAATCTAAGTGACAGGAAACCAGTTTAATCACTGCCATTTCAGTAATGTGACTAACTAGGATAAATAACTGAAATACTGTATGTGTGAAGAGCTTTAACCTTTTTCAAGGATAACTTGATGTGTGTTAGCACACTGAAGCTAAAGGAGTTTACAAAAAAAGCCTTATGAGAGAAGGTGATCTCAGGTTTCACCTCAGATGTGGGAGTTAGGATTTGGAGTGAATGAGCACACACTCATTCCTGACAGTTTAACTTCATGTTCTTGTGTTAAAAGCTCCCCATAATACTTAACCATTCACAGGGTTCAGCTCGCTGATTGCAAACAGCCGTAAAGCTGAGTGTCAATATAATTGAGTGACTCAGATTTTATATTCTAAATCTTGATCTGTAATGTCTGTTGACCAGCCAGGAGCATGATGTCCGAAGCATTTTCAAGAAGTTAAGACAATTATCTAATAGTGTATTGATTAACATTTTAATGACTAAGGCTCTGATTACACAGACAAAAAAGTGTATTTTTTCTAGTGTAGACAGAATACTGCATCATTCATATTGCATCATGTTATACACACACCATTTCACCTAGTACCATAATTTGAAAATATACAAACATACAAGGAATATAAATTTGCATAATTTAAACAAATGAGTAACTTAACTCTCGTTGTCTTTTGTTTAAATTCAATTGTTCACTTTGAATTACTGATTCTGGTTTATTTTCAAAGCTGGTCTATTCAAATATTAATTTTTAGTGGTCAAAATCTAATGTAATGATAGGATGATAAACACTTTTAGGCAGTTATTAGCTTTTCTTTCAGAGTAGATAAGGTGAATGTATTAATATGATCAAGGTCTTACACTGCATCCATACAGCTTTCTGTCTACAAAAAAAAATCTGAAATCTGGTCAATGAGCTATAGATGTTTTACAATTCTTTTAAATTTGGACTAAAATGAAACATTTACTTGGCGTACAATCACCTACATTTTTTACACAGCATTCAAACATGAAATGAAAATTGTAGTGTGGTCTGTCATGTCATCTGTAAAGATCATATGACAATATGATTTTGAAAATATAAAATTGTGAAAACAATGTTTTTGAAATGTATGTAGTCTGGGAAAACCAACTGGAATATTTTTGAGACTGAAATTTGCCAGAAATATAAAAAAAAAGCCCCCAAAAATCATGTTATGACAAATATTTAAAAGTATATTATTCTGGCATCTGACACTGATTTTAAGAAATCATAAATAAATTCCATCAAAACAATGCTAATCTTGTGCAGGCTTCCTTCAAGTACTTGAACTACAGTGGACTCTGAAAATGACAGTCCACTCCAAGAACTCTGCTTTCTAGAAAACACCATTTCATTCAAATATGGTCACCAGAGACTTCACTTCCTTTCCAGCAACAGACTCTGTCACATTCACATGGTCAGTAATCACACAAAGCTGAGAGCAATTTCACCTAAAGTTATTTAAGAAGCCATAGTTTCATCAAGCATTTTGCCAATGATGTTCAGAGTTTATAACCCTTTTTTCGATTCTCTGTTTTGCTCCTCATTGATATTTTGCAGGTATCTGGATTCCAATTTGGTTTAATCTATTGACATTTTTTGGCGGTGTTGCACCTAATAAATTTCTCCCAGCATTTGGGTCTTTCTCATTTTACCAACTGAAACAATAAGAAAGAATGCATTTAGCGCATTTCAGTGTACATGTCAAAGTGTAGCCTATGCCTAAGACTGTAGCCATTATAATCCTGAAAAGTCTAAAAGACGCATAAGACACTCTTTGGCTCAAGTGTGAAGTGTAACAGTAAAAAGTAAAAGTAAAAAGAGACAGTCAGCAATTTTATCTACAAATAATGAACATTTAAAGAGTCTAAGTGGTGGATTTAAATTAGTGAATGATGAAAATACAGGTCTACTGAATAAACTTAGTGTGCACTAGCTGACTAGAGTTTTCAAGCATCTTATTACTGTATTTATCTCTACACAAACACATTTTTAGCACAATACACTATGACTAGCATACACACACCTCGCACATCTACCGTATTTTCCGGACTATAAGCTGCTACTTTTTCCCCACGCTTTGAACCCTGCGGCTTAAACAATGAAGCGGTTAAATTTATGTTTTTTTCCCGGGTTTTTCTCGGTTGCAAAAGCGCCATGCCGGCAAAAACTGAGCCCCGTAACATTAAAACAATTAAATTGCCAAACGGATTAAGGTTAACCGATGAAACTCTTTATATTAAATCGCGCTCCCACTGAATTGGGCCGCACCACATCATAAATACTGCCCTCACTCAGACTGTCAACAGGAAAGGCAACATCATGCTGAAAACAACCGGGCATGAAAAAACGCACTTCACCTGTGTTCTGAGCTGCACGGCATCGGGAGAAAAGCTTCACCGATGGTGATTTTTAAACGCACGACGATGCCAAAAGAAAAACTCCTGAGAGAAATTGTTGTGAAAGGAAGGAGGAAGACAGTGAACAATGACTTTCTTAGTAGGCTACTGTTTAGATACAAGCCGTGTAACAGGCACTGTCATTTGTTAAAGCTTGTGTAAAGTTTATTAGTTTCAATGTAGGTTTATAGACAGGTGCGGCTTATTTATGTTCAAAATAAAAATATTTGTCAAATTGTCAAATTTGTCAAATATTTGGGTGCGCTTAATAGTCCGGAAATTACGGTAAATTTATGAAGCTCATCTTTCAACTGATGTGAAAAATATAATTTTAAATCCACAATTATTTTGTATAATGTTTTTTTTTTTTTTTTTTTTATACTTCTCTCCTTTCTTCTGCAGTTCTACACCTTTAAACACATCTATTCCTTTCTCAGTAACAGCCATCCTATTTTTCTTTTTGTCAACCTGTCTCTTTTGCTCCTTTACTAGTTGAGTCTCTCAATTTAAAACATCCACTGAACTGGAGTGGAGAGTCTCTCTCTCTCTCTCTCTCTCTCCCCCCCTTTCCTTTTTACCTTTGTAAATATACTTGACATTTCTTTTGCTCACTTTCCGAAATTTCAACCAGTGTTTAATCAAGCAGGAATCACAATCTGAAGCTTCAAACCCTCAATCTGATCAACTCACCCATCTCACTCCTTCCTCCATGATTCATGAGTCTCTCTTTCTTTCTGTTTCTCTCTTCCTTGCCATTGAATTGTCTTGATGAACTGCAGCTGCTATTGTGCTTTAAAAGAAAAACCTACAGTGTATTTAAGAATGATACAATGAGAACAAGAGAGAAAGAGAGAGATTTTGGAGCAAAAAAAGGCATAAATATAAAAAATTACAAAAAATTACAAAATGGTACCAGAAGTGATAAAGCTGGCTTGTTTTCATTGCTGTGTTTTTACACTTGCAAGGAAGCTGTAGTTGTTGAGACTAATCAGTGCGCTCTGTTTCAGTCTGACACCAGACACCAGCCTCAGGGGGGATAAGCCAAGCAGAGAAGTGTGGGAAGTGACAGGGGAATGCCGCCAAGTGTTCTTCGGCCAGCTGGACCACCTTATCCACCGATGCTGGACGCTGACAATGGACCCTCTCTGTTGTCCTTGCCGGAAGCCGTGCAACAAACTACTCTAGTGCCACGAGATTGAGGATCTTGTCGGCACTTTACTCCTCGTCTAGCAACCACTTCCTGCAGGTGTCGCGGAGCTGTTGGGTAAAAACTTGCGGTGCATAAGGGAGCGGAAACACTGTCTGTGCTGCTCCTGGGTCCGTCTTACTTGCTGCAGAATTGCCTGCTTCAGGTCGCAGTATTCGAGCATGTGTCCGGCAGGCAGTTGCTGGGTGGCAAGCTGGGCCTCTGTCTGAAACGCTGTTACTGCTCCATGCACACTTAGAAAGAGGGCCTGGTGTTGGGCTGCTGGAGCTCAACAAGTGCCTTGACCAGTTTACCCAGCAACAAAGACTCCATGGCAAGACCCCTGCTTTCCTTCTTGGGTTTCGGCAACAGTGTAAGAGACTCACTAGTTCCATGCTAGAAGAAAAACAGACATGCATTCGTTCAAGAAGCAGAGCTTCCTTCCCAGTACTTACGCTGGGGATCAGCCACACTCACGGTTCTGGACACCTTTCCTCATCGTCTGCCTGAACCCATTTGCGGATCAGATTGTCTTTCCTTGGCGTCCAACCGAGCTCCTTCGCGGACCAGCTTGCCTTCTTTTTGAAGTACGCCTGTGCTCAATCACCATTCAGAGACCCTTATGCTCTCCTCTGCTTGGTGTGTCTCCACCCCCAAGACTGGTGTCTTTCACCTCTTTATTTGGCATTGACAGACACTCCTGGCTCCGCCCTCCGAAATAAGCGGTAAGACTACACCTCTAGCTGATGCAACTAATCAGTGCACTCTGTTTCAGTCCGGCACACTTGCTGCAGCACACTTTTCAGAGGTTGAAAAAATCAACAAATTCAAAAAACTCTGGATTCAACCAGGGACTTTAATTGTGCACTGGCAAATGTAAAAAGTTTTCTATCTGACTAGTTTTGAACATTTGAGATCATTCTGATACATCAATATACATAAATGTTAAATATTACAGCCGTAAATCTTATTTGGGCCTGCAATTCCATTCATGCAACCAGTAAATAGTGAATTTAGTATCCACTATTTAGAAGTAAGTACACTTCTTGGGGAAAAATTAGGGCCAAGTCCAAGTTAGAAACTCTAACATAAACATACAGTCCTAGACAAAAGCTATAAAATGATAAGAACAGACTGGATATACTGGAAATAATTTAATACACATTCATGGAAAAAATATATCATAGATATTATATTATATTATTTTTATAGGAAAAAATATAATATAGACACACGCCAGAGATTCTGATATATCAATAGAGAAGACCTTACTAGCCCTGAAGGCCTGCTACTGATATCTGTATATGTTTAGTTGCACTGTGAGTGATGGATGCTTATTCAGAATGAAGGGCATGCTTGATTAACATGGAGGAAAGGTAATAAATAAATAAATAAATAAATAAATAAATAAATAAATGAACAGAAAATATGTCATCTTAAAACTCAGTTATAAAAAAAGCCTAAAGGGCAAAACAAATTTGTAGAATACAGTACTTCTTCAGCCAAAGGTGATTAAGTAAATTATGCTCTAGATTTATTTTTTTGTCAGATGAAAATACTTTTTCAGATGGAAGAGTGGCTATGTAATTATATGTGTGGGTGTACTCAGAAGACCAACAGACAAGCACATAATTATAACTAGAGACATAAACAGAAGATATGATCCTTATGTCATCGTTTTCCCTGCACACTGCATTAATAAGATGTACAAGTGGAAACAAGTGGACTCGATTCTAATAACCTTCTTCTGCATACTTGGGAATTTTTATACCCATGTACAACTGGTTCATTTTGTATTTACACATCAGCAGACATGTCTCCACCAGCTTGTCCAGTAGAAACATGAGTAGATTTTATTCAGTGCAGAGCAAACACTCAGTCTTCATCTGCACCAGCATGCTCCCTCTGTTCACAATCTGGCCCTTTTTCTTCTACTTTTTGTCTTCTGTTTTCCTCCTTCTGTTGCAGCTCCTCTTTAGAATATTCTGCATTGTACTGCAGAGATTAAGATCAGCAAAGACATGAATTCTCTTTTTGTTGGTTTTGTGCCATAAAAATTAGCAACCAGCTAACAATCTCTCCTTAAAAGAAATATTGACATGGCTTGTTTTGGCCTGGTTACATGACAATTACTAAAATTATATCTTACTCCTGTGGTTTAGTGTCAAGGCTGACACAAGAACAGTTTTTGAGGTTGAGCGTAGTTTTTTTGCATCCTGTTTTCCTCCTGCTCATCTGGGAATTCCTTCAGGGTCTTTTTTTCCCCTCACATTTCAAAAACATGCAGGTAGAAGGCTGAGTATGACAAATTGCCCCAATGACTGAATGAGTGTGTGTGCATAGTGCCCTCTGATGGATTAGTATCCCAGCCAGGGTGTAATCTATAGCCTCTCACCTAGTGGTCCTAGGTGCCTACTGTGCCTTTGTCCAGAATAACGTGTTTGCTGAAGATTTGTCAATGACAAGGAACAGTTTTGGTTACATTTTCTCTTAGCTATCCTCTCATGCTTGTCACATTACGAGAGTAAATGAGAGTTTTAAATTAGTGTTTAATACTTTAATACAATATTTTTCTCTTTTGCTCTACTCTGCTCTCTAGTCACAACCAATGTCCAAATTAAAATGTTTGGCAAAGAACAACGTAATAAAACAGACTAATACACTATATGGACAAAAATATCAAGACACCGGACTTTCCCAGTCATATGTGGTTCTTTTGCAAACTGTTTTGAAAAGCTGAAGGCACACAATTGTATGAGATGTCTTTGGATCAGAGGTGGGAAGTAACGAAGTACAAATACTTTGTTACTTTACTTAAGTAGATTTTTTCGGTATCAGTACTTTACTCCACTATTTATTCTTCTATATAACTTTTTACTTTATTAATTACATTTTTACACAAATATCTGTACTTTCTACTTCTTACATTTTCAAAACCGGCTCGTTACTTTAGTTTTAATTCATTGATTTGGTAAAATGTCAATATTTTTTTTCACAGCGCACCGATTTCAGCCCACCAACTGATTTCCTGTCATTGTGCGTCTTTTTCGAATCACTGGTGTATAAAGTCCTGTCTCTCACTCACCACAGATGTAGACTAGTTTACGAAGCTAAGAAGCAGCAGGCAGAAAGCAGCAAGAAGTAAAGCTAACGTGGATGAGACAGAGGGAGTCAGTGATGTAAACATAACTGAGAACAGAGACATTCCTGATCACCTGATCATCATCTTCATCATCATCATCTTTACTCTGCTTGTGTTCTATATGTGGATGTTCAGCCTGAACACATTCATTAGGTAACAACATTTTTTTATTCGTATTGTGTATATATATATATATATATATATATATATATATATATATATATATATATATATATATATATATATACAGTGGAACCCGGTTATCTCGACCTCGGTTACCTCGACAACCCTATTAGGTCGACATTTTTGAAGTGGAACCGCCAAATTCTCGCTTTTTCTAAGCATTTTTATCGGTTATGTCGATCGGTTTTTATGTCACCGAACCCTAATATCTCGAGCACAAGGGGGGAAAAATTTGCCATTTAACGTCGGTTATCTCGGTGCAGCCGCAGAAGAACTCGCGGAAGTGGCGGAAAAATCAAGTCTTACAGCTGCTATAGGTGTTGTATTGTATACTATGTAGCGACTCGCTCGCGTGCTGGGATAAACACACAAACACACCAGAGAGATGAATGTCAAAGGAAAAAAATCACAGGGGGTTTTATTTATAGTTTTACAGGAGTGCTGGAGAAAAGAAGAAGTGAAATTTTGTATAAGACTGCGAATTTAGTCCTTAATGCCGTGCCCGCTGGAGCTTCCGACGTAGCGCCGCCCCAAATGGCCGTTGTTCGCGGCCACGACCCGTCCGGAGAAAAAGCTGAGACCCAAACCTGTCTGTGCAAGTGGGTGCTCGGTGTCCTCGGCACGTAGAGGACTTTACACAGCCGTCAGAAGAGAATCGCCGTATTCGCGGCTGTAGCTCCTGACAGATAAACATGTAGTGTATGTATTTTTATAGCATGCCTTCATCAAAAAAATCGCTGCAATGCTGTTGTGTAAAAAAAACCTTCAAAAACACGTGCATGCACATTCTCATTTATTAACGCACATCATGTACATAAAGAAATTTCAAGCACGTTAATATATTGCCGCCATTTTGATTTTCGTTTATCTCGATCATCGGTTACCTCGATGCTTTTTGGCGACCCCCTAGGACATCGACATAACCGGGTTCTACTGTGTATATATATATACAGTGAGGAAAATAAGTATTTGAACACCCTGCTATTTTGCAAGTTCTCCCACTTAGAAATCATGGAGGGGTCTGAAATTGTCATCGTAGCTGCATGTCCACTGTGAGAGACATAATCTAAAGAAAAAATACAGAAATCACAATGTATGATTTTTTAACTATTTATTTGTATGATACAGCTGCAAATAAGTATTTGAACACATGAGAAAGTCAATGTTAATATTTGGTACAGTAGCCTTTGTTTGCAATTACAGAGGTCAAACGTTTCCTGTAGTTTTTCACCAGGTTTGCACACACTGCAGGAGGGATTTTGGCCCACTCCTCCACACAGATCTTCTCTAGATCAGTCAGGTTTCTGGCCTGTTGCTGAAAAACACGAAGTTTGAGCTCCCTCTAAAGATTCTCTATTGGATTTAGGTCTGGAGACTGGCTAGGCCACACCAGAACCTTGATATGCTTCTTACAGAGCCACTCCTTGGTTATCCTGGCTGTGTGCTTCGGGTCATTGTCATGTTGGAAAACCCAGCCTCGACCCATCTTCAATGCTCTAACTGAGGGAAGGAGGTTGTTCCCCAAAATCTCGCAATACATGGCTCCAGTCATCCTCTCCTTAATACAGAGCAGTCGCCCTGTCCCATGTGCAGAAAAACACCCCCAAAGCATGATGCTACCACCCCCATGCTTCACAGTAGGGATGGTGTTTTTGGGATGGTACTCATCATTTTTCTTCCTCCAAACATGTTTAGTGGAATTATGACCCAAAAGTTCTATTTTGGTCTCATCTGACCACATGACTTTCTCCCATGACTCCTCTGGATCATCCAGATGGTCATTGGCAAACTTAAGACGTGCCTGGACATGTGCTGGTTTAAGCAGGGGAACCTTCCGTGCCATGCATGATTTCAAACCATGACGTCTTAGTGTATTACCAACAGTAACCTTGGAAACGGTGGTCCCAGCTCTTTTCAGGTCATTGACCAGCTCCTCCCGTGTAGTTCTGGGCTGATTTCTTTGGACAGCTCTTTGGTCTTGGCCATGTTAGTAGTTGGATTCTTACTGATTGTATGGGGTGGACAGGTGTCTTTATGCAGCTAACGACCTGAAACAGGTCCATCTAATTTAGGATAATAAATGTAGTGGAGGTGGACATTTTAAATGCAGGTCTTTGAGGGTCAAAATTCTAGCTGATAGACAGGTGTTCAAATACTTATTTGCAGCTGTATAATACAAATAAATTGTTTAAAAATCAATTATTGTGATTTCTGTATTTTTTTTTTTTTTTAGATTAGGTCTCTCAGAGTGGACATGCACCTACGATGAAAATTTCAGACACCTCCATGATTTCTAAGTGGGAGAACTTGCAAAATAGCAGGGTGTTCAAATACTTATTTTCCTCACTATATATATATATATATATATATATATATATATATATATATATATATATATATATATATATACAATGTGTGTGTGTGTGTCTATATAAATAATAAATAATAGTATTCATATTTATGAATTGTATTTCTTATTATTTAATAACTATAACATTTTTTGTATTACATTGTGGTACTCAGGGGAAAAATTTACCTAAAGCAAAGAAACTTTGTTGTTTGAGTTATCAGAGAAAAAAAGTTGAAAAAAGAACATGTGAGTAATCGACAGCACTCATTAGCTCACTTTCTGGTGTAGCACTGTTATATTTATGTTCCAGTCCTCTGTCACCTAAATTTACAAGTATCCTGTAATGTCCTATATCATCACCACAGCAGAAGTAATTAATGTTGCTCATCAGCAGAGAATGTGGTAAAGTTCACGGCTGGCACGTTGATCACATGCAGACTTTGCTGCCATTGCCAGGGTTCTTCGATTTCCTATGAAGTGCTGTGAGCTTTTAACAAATTCACATTTGCACGTTTCGATTTCCTACTAAGTGTGACACATTTGATAAGAGCCTCATTATCAACACTGACATTACGAACCATTAAACTGATTATCCACACTCTCCGTTTCTTTCTCACAAAAAAGATCTTGCATGGAGCCCCAGTCCGAGGCAGATTGACAGTCATGTTTAGCTTCTTCCATTTTCTAATGATTGCTCCAACAGTGGACCTTTTTTCACCAAGCTGCTTGGCAATTTCCCTGTAGCCCTTTCCAGCCTTGTGGAGGTGTAAAATTTTGTCTCTGGTGTCTTTAGACAGCTCTTTGGTCTTGGCCATGTTAGTAGTTGGATTCTTACTGATTGTATGGGGTGGACAGGTGTCTTTATGCAGCTAACGACCTCAAACAGGTGCATCTAATTTAGGATAATAAATGTAGTGGAGGTGGACATTTTAAAGGCAGACTAACAGGTCTTTGAGGGTCAGAATTCTAGCTGATGGACAGGTGTTCAAATACTTATTTGCAGCTGTATCATACAAATAAATAGTTTAAAAATCATATATTGTGATTTCTGGATTTTTTTTTTAGATCATGTCTCTCACAGTGGACATGCAGCTACGATGACAATTTCAGACCCCTCCATGATTTCTAAGTGGGAGAACTTGCAAAATAGCAGGGTGTTCAAATACTTATTTTCTTTACTGTATATATATATATTTATATATATATATATATATATATATATATATATATATATATATATATATATATATATATATATGTCAAAATTAAAATTCTTTTAAACAGCACTAAATTTTATTAACGAGCTATCAATTCAGCACGCATTTCTGTTTTACCATTTTTATAAAAAATATAAATACATAAATAAATAACCAAATATAAAAGATGGCGAAATTAAAACCTCTAGCAAAACATACACTTATTCCCGACGTCCTTTCTTTACTTAGATATAAAATAAATAAATAAACTTTTAGCAAAAAAATATTTTGAATCAGTTAACCTTTGGTTTATTTATGCGCCAAGTCTCAAATCAAACACCAAATCCGCCATGATTCACACAATTAACCCTCTGGGTGGCGTTTTGTGGGTTCCGTTTGGTGTCCTGGTAATTTACGTAATTTAAACCACCATTATTACTTTAAAACATTTACAATATTTTTTTTGTCTTAATGCTCTATGTTGCATCCATATTTCTCCATGTCCATGTTGCTTAAAGTATTAAAAACAGGAAGTATTAAAATATGGTACATTTAGTACAGATAGACATTTGTGATTAATTATTTAATTTGATTGACAACCTTTATACATATAATGTACATATTACATAGTATCTTTATTACTCCTCATTACATCTGCACTATTTTTATCTATATGTATATTTATATCTTTATATCCTTACTGTACATTCTGCCCAACATTTCACATTCATGTATATATGTGTATATAATGTGTGCACATTTTCTTTCTTTCTTTTTTTTTTTTTGACTGTTTATTCAGCTTTCTTAAATGCCATATTATTATAACCTTCACTTCTGCACATTTCCTCCTCAATGCCATAGACTTAGAACATCTAACTGTACTTTTTAACAATGTCCACACATCTCTGCACTATCTAATATTAATATGATGTGAGGTCCAGTTACCAGTGTGACACTAAAACAGGTAGAAGTAATAACTACTTTTTACTTAAGTACATGTCAGAGCCAAGACTTCTTTACTTTCACTTGAGTAAAAAAGTATAATCAGTACTTCAACTTTTCCCTGAGCATTTCAAAACATGAGTATCTGTACTTCTACTTAAGTAAAGGATGTGTGTACTTTTGCCACTTCTGCTTTGGATGCAGTCGCATGAAATTTTCCCTTCACTTGAACTAGGAGACCCAAAACTGTTCCAGCATGACAAGGCAAACTCCATGAAGATATGGTTTACATGGTTTGAAGTGGAAGATATCCCACTATAGAGGCCTGACCTTAAACCTATTGAACATTATGAACAGGGATGAATTAAAACACTGACTGCACCCCAGGCCTCCTCACCTCACCTACATCAATACCTGACTTAATTATTAACACCCCTGTGTATGAAAGTAGCAAAAATCCACAAACACAACCAAAAATGTAGTAAAACATCAACCAGAAGAGTGGAGGTTTTTATACCAGCAAATTGGGACTAAATTAATGCAATGCTCAAAAAGCACATGTCATAGTTCTGACCAGGTGTCTGCAAACTTTTGGCAATAAAGTGCATGTTTAAAGCTAGCCAGCTAATGAAACCAAAAAAGAAGACCACCTGTGTAGAAAACATGTTTACATAGTTACCAGAAAAGGATTTGATACTTGCTGATATTACCAGCTTTCATAAATAGTGATCAATCAATCAGGTAAAGTATATATAACATTTATTGTCTTGTTACAATGCCATACATTAAGGAGTGGGATATATTAAGCAGAAAGTCGACTGGACCATGGTGCAATAGAGGAAGATGGCCTGGTCTGATTAATCACATTTTCCATGTGGACGTCTGGGTGCATGTGCATCACTTACCTGGGCAACGGCAAAGGTAGTATGACTTTACAGCAAAGGCAGTATGATGCTCCTGGCAATGTTCTGCTAGAAAACACTGGGTTTCGCTTTTCATGTAGATGTTTCTTTGACATGTACTACCTACCACATTGTTGCAGACCCAGTACACCGCTTTAAGGCAATAGCATTCCCCAATGGCAGTGGTCTCTTTCAGCAGTATAATGCTCCATGACACACTGCAAAAATTCTTAAGTAATGGTTCGAGGAACATGACAAAGCTTTCAAAGTGTTGAATTGGCCTCTGAATTCCCCTCGATCAAGCCTGTGCAGGATGTGCTCAACAAACAAATCTGATCCAAGGAGAACCCACCTCACAACTTACAGTACATGACTTGAAAGATCTGCTGCTAAAATTTGGGTCTTGTGATGGATCAGAGCTGCTTTTGTGACAAAAGGCTGCTGGGTTAAATGCTCTGGCTGATCACTGTATTTAAAATCTAAGAAAGATGAACCAACCAACCATTTATTCGATTTCTCCAAAATGACATGAAGCAATAAATGTTTAAGTATATATTTACTTTTCTATGTGTTATTTACAACATGCCCAAATTACAAATTGATTTGTTTAATTTAAGTAGCTTAAAATAAACAGATATTTGCATTTAGACACAGAAAGAAAATGTATTTATGATGCCCTATGTCCTATCACTAAGCATGTCATAAATGCTTCAGAAGAATTATCTAACATGGTCTAGCAGACTAAAACTTTGAGTTCCTAGTTAATTTATTTGTCCTGTATGCACTTGTTACTGCACAAATTTGATCTAAAGACGTATTCAGTTCAGTTAAATTCTGTACTGTTACTGGACTCCATGTTGATGCTGCAAAGAGATTTAATCATAACATAAGCATAGTAATTTTAAGTGTCCATGTAAAAGTCATGCAAAAATCAAACACAAATCTCACAAGAGAAGAACTGTATTGAATTAATGAATTAAAAGAGTGTTTGGTTTTTGTTTTTGTTGTATGTTGCATAGTAGCCTCATACTTAATATCACGCATACATTTAATTAGATAATTAATATTGCAGTGTAGCAAAAAACTGGCAAACACTCTCGCTCTCTTCTCACACACACACACACACACACACACACACACACACACACACACACACAGAACAGAATCCAGATGGCTAATTAACAAACCATAATTTCATATAAGCAAATAAAGATCTTGTGTGAATTTAGTGAAAGAGTAGAAAGTAGAAAAGGATAGGAAGAGTAAAAAAAAAAGGGAAAAGACCAAATAGCCTGGAAAATAAGCTACACCGACTGGATCAGTTATGTGAAAAGTTCTTGAGATAATTTGTGACATAAATAATAAAAGAGTTGACTGCAGGAGTGGATGGACTGCAGATAGAAAATAATAAAACTCACCATCAAGTCTCACATCAAGTTTTTTTTCCCAGTCAAATAAAGGTTTTCATTTACATAGCTATTAAAGTCAAATTAAAATAAAACAAATTTGTTTATCATGCGGTGGGATTTTGCTGCCTCCAGAACAATAAAAACAACATAATAAAAAGACTAAAATTAAGTCATGATCACAAAAAAAGACATTTGCTACAACACTAGGACTGTAGGATGATTTTTGTTATAATGAGATCCACGTCATGATTACAATAAAACAGAAAAGAACTTTCATAATGTACCGTATATAAGAGTCAAAAATAAATATTCAAAAATCTGCAAAAAAACAGTTCTTCCAGTGAAAGCTGGGTTTGTAGCCAGCGGCGGTGAGTTTTGCACTTTACATTTTACATTGTACTTGGTTCAGTTTAATCAATTTGGAGCAAGACGAAAGCGAAGACACCTGGGAGAGAGAAAGACCGAGATAACATGCTGTAATGGAATCCATTCATTAGCATTGAAGAGGGGAAGAGACCAGAACACAGTCAGAGCAAAGAGAGATAAAGAGCAGTTTTCAATAGGCATATGGAGGAGAGAGAGAGAGAGAGAGAGAGAGAGAGAGAGAGAGAGAGAGAGAGAGAGAGAGAGAATGCCATAAAACATCAATGTCCTGTAGAGATCCCAATTAGAATTTGGCTGAAAATATTCGAATCAGTAATTGAGCTGATTGCCCTCTATGGCAGTGAGGTGTGAGGTCCACTGACAAATCCAAATCAACAATTCACCAAATGGGAAAAACATTCAATTAAGACCCTGCATGCAGAATTCTGTAAAAATATATATATATATATTACGCGTGCACTAGTACACAACAAATAACGCATACAGGGCAGAATTGGCAAATATCCACTAATCATAAAGATACAAAAAAGGGCAATCACATTTTGGAAACATCTAAAACTCAGTGACCCTCACTCACATATACTAAAGCAATGAAATATCAAGAGATGAGCAAAATAACAATCGTCTCTCTGATGTTCTGATATTTTACTAACATCTACTGACCCTCATCACACTGATGCTCTGAATCACAACACCAACAAAATAAGAGAAAACATTCATTCCCTGATCTGAAGTCTCTAATACATGGAGATAACTCATATCACTTTATTTTAAAGTGTAATATAACTTGTAATATAATTATTCTCTTACTTTATTGTATATATTGCTTGTTTTTTGTAGATATCTGTTTAAACTGTATTTTATTCCTCTTTTATACACTATATTTTACTATTTTTCTTTTATTTAGTTCTCAACTAAATGCATCTTACTTTCTCTTTTTCTTTGTAAACATTTAATTTTATTGCAATATTTGTATGCTGCAATTGCTTTGGAAATATAAATGTGCAAATTTTGTCATGCCAATAAAGCACACTTAAATTAAAATTTGAATTGAGTGAGTGTGAGAGAGAGAGAGAGAAAAAGTAGAAGGATGAGGAGGTTGAGAGGAGGATACACAAGATAGAGAGAGAGAGAGAGAGAGAGAGAGAGAGAGAGAGAGAGAGAGAGAGAGAGAGAGAGAGAGAGAGAGAGAGAGAGAGAGAGAGAGAGAGAGAGAGAGAGAGATAATTCAAATTCATGAATATGAAAGAACAAGAGCCACAGAGAAAAAAAGATGACAATAAAAAAGCTGTGAAAGCTGGATGAGAAAGAGTGACAAAAACAGAAAAATCCCATATGAATATGAGATCCCTGAATTTCACATAGTGATACTCCATATTCTTTAACATAAAAGGGCTTCAGCTCTTTAGTGCACACCAAAGCTGCAGTACAATTTCTACCCTGCTTCCCAAAGTTGTTTTCATGCTACTTATCCTAATGGCTAAATTTAGGATAGAAGTGGGTGGAATCGCTCCTACATCAAAATAATTATCATATCATATAAAAACTTCTAGCCAATGCATACAAATCCAATCACATAGCAGTGAACCTGAGATGAGACAGAAATACACCCGACTTTTTGAGCTCATTTATAATGATTAACTATGGAAAAAAAACAAAGGATAATCCTGTATTAGGTAACTGACTAATTCGCTCAATCATCTGCCTCTCCAATGCAATCTGCGAATGCGGCTGTCACGCTTTGATCAAAAGTCGGAAACCAGAATACGAATAGGACGTTCATCAGCCTTGGGGAAAAAAACAGAAGCTAGGAAGCAGCATTTACCGGAAAAAGGGTATATTCCGAACCACAGGTAGTCCAGAGATGATCGCCAGAATGAACCATAGATCGGACGGTGAGTGAGTGTGAACGGGGGGCCTTATAAAAGGAGGGTGGAGACAGGTGAAGGTGATTAATATGAAGGCGAGGCGCTGCGAGTGTGCTGAGTGCCGAGGGGGGGCATGGCCAGTGGTTCCCTGACAGCGGCATTGTAGGACTTATTTTCAGATTCTTACTTCTCCAGAATTCCAGTGGCAAAAAAACTGTAATGTCTTTGCTACTTTAAATGGCTAATAATTCAATAAAACAAGATGTAGAAGTATGTAATAACCCACTAGGTGCATTTCAAGATTGATATTTTTATTCTCTTCTCAAGTTAAAAAAATGTTCAAGTCAATGATGCAAAGAAAAGTTTACAAAGGTTTAGATAAAGTACATGTAGCAGCAGTGTGTAATTTTTATTTATCCTGCTGTCTTAAATGAGCTTCCACATTGCCCTTAACAACCAATTGAAATGACACATTCCTAGTGAGTTTTCTTTCAGATAAAAATTGGCTCTGCCCCTGAGTGGCTTCAAAGAAACACATTCATCCTCATGAGTCTGAATCATGCCAAGGCTACAGCCATTCTCAGAGTCAAAGAGAAGACATTCAGTACTCTTGACCTCCCATGTCAATCGCAGAGATACCAAGCAAACTCAGCATATGTGCTTAAGTATGCAAAAGAGGGTAGATAGAAATTTCCTTAGAGTATGGATGCACCTGTCTTGATTCAAAAACACGTTGCTGGGTGAGAAATGGCACATGTCGAGGGAATAAAGAAGGCAGATGAAAAAAGGTAAAAGACTCACAAAGGTTAATCAGGTCTACACTGGGAAATGTATTAAGTAAATGAATGTATATAATACATAAATAAATAAATAATATATAAATAAATACAAAATAAATAAATTATAAATAAATTATAAATTATAAATAAATAAATAAATAAATAAATAAATAATTAATTAATTAATAATAATAATAATAATAAATAAATAAATAAATAAATAAATAAATAAAGTAAAAATACATATATTATTTATTTATTTAATTCCAAATTAATACTATACGTTTTCAGAAGCATTTAAAAAATTTTATTAGAGCCCTAACATTTTACCGACACAGTAAAACGGACCATAAATCCAGTGTCTCAGTAAATGCGGGCAAACTCTGTTTCATAGCCCCATTTCTGTCACATGGCTTCCATCCAAATCCAATTCCATACATTTATCAACTTCAAAAAGGTGTGGCAAAATCTGACATTTAGTAATTAGCGTAATAAAACTAGTGGACAGGTGGGTAGATGAACTCTGCTGAAGTGACAGTGTTTGATAGCATTTTCCTTTTTTCATTGTTGTAAGCATCCATTGTTTTATGACTCTCTCCATTATTTTAAATGTCATGACATTACTCTTTTTCTCTTCATTTATATTTAATCCATTTTATCAACAGACATCCCTCCTGAAAATATCTGTGATGCTCTAATGTAATCTTTAATCTAGATCTGTCACTTTATATGCTGTGTCTTATTGATCCGGTTTCCAAATAGCCTAATCTACACATAGAGCATTAAAGAACCCATAATTGCTCAATTACTGCTTTAACTATAAGTTTGATGTGTTGGAAGACGTGTTGGAAATGCTAGATGAGTTCCTGACTTAAATTGGCGCTGGATCATTTGTATTTAAATTGTTACAATGCAAGCATTTATTAACTGTGATGAACTCTGCCATGAGCATACACAGCCTCTGACCTACTACCTGTATCTTTCCAGTTTACACTTTCCACAGATTTTCCTGAAAAAGCCATATAAAGATATCACTGTGATTGCTAATACAGACTAATACAGACTTTAATAGCTTCTGCAAACACTTAATAAGACCCTACTAATAACAACTTCTGATCAAATTACCTTAGCTAGGGATTTTAGTAAAATAACACTTAGCACAGTCCTGAACAGGATACAGCAGTTTATAAAAATGAATAAGCAAAGGATCCAAACTTTTACTGATAAATGCTAGAGTCAGCCACTTTCTGATAGAGGACAATATAAATTGAACACTGTCTTTATTGCATGTGTGTGTGTGTATGTGTGTGTGTGTGTGGACCTGTTTGTCTTTCAGAGAAGAATCTCTGATCCACACAGAAAAGAGAAAATTGGAACAGAAAAATCAATGCCTTGTGCTAAACTGCAACTTACAAATGCTAATAATCATTTCCACTAGAAAGAGAAGGACCTGTCACAGTCATTGAATAACAAATGTGCAGGGTAGCCCTTTTTCTCCACACAGATTTTTGACTGTTTTTGACTCACGGTTGAGTTTATGTATGACCCAGCCATTAGGGAGGCACAAGCCAGTGCATTCTTAGTGCCGGTCTCAAGCCCGGGTAAATGGGGAGGGTTGTGTTAGGAAGGGCATCCAGCGTAAAACATGTGCCAAATCAAATATGCGGATCACAAATGAGAATTTCATACCGGATCGGTCGAGGCCCGGGTTAACAACGACCGCCACAGGTATCGTTAGCCGACAGGGTACCGGTGGAAATTGGGCTACTGTTGGCCGAAGGAGAAGAAAGGAGAGGAGGAAGACGTCTACAGAGACAGCAGGGAAAGGAGCAGTGTAGGAGAGTAGAGGTTCAGGTTGGTACCTTAAATGTTGGTACTATGACGGGTAAAGGGAGAGAAGTAGCTGATATGATGGAGAGGAGAAAGGTAGATATGCTGTGTGTTCAGGAGACCAAGTGGAAAGGGAGTAAGGCCAGGAACATTGGAGGTGGATTTAAACTGTTTTATCATGGTGTGGATGGAAAGAGAAATGGTGTAGGGGTGATTCTGAAGGAAGAGTAAGAGTGTAGTGGAGGTGAAGAGAGTTTCTGATAGGGTGATGATCGTGAAGGTGGAAGTTGAAGGGATGATGATAAATGTCATCAGTGCCTATGCTCCACAAGTTGGCTGTGAGATGGAGGAGAAGGAAAGATTCTGGAGTGAATTAGATGAAGTGGTAGATGGTGTACCTAGGAAAGAACGATTGGTGATTGGGGCAGACTTTAATGGGCATGTAGGTGAAGGGAACAGAGGTGATGAGGAGGTGATGGGTAGGTATGGTTTTAAGGAGAGGAATGTGGAAGGGCAGATGGTGGTAGATTTTGCTAAAAGGATGGAAATGGCAGTGGTGAACACTTATTTTAAGAAGAAGGAGGATCATAGGGTGACGTATAAGAGTGGAGGAAGGTGCACACAGGTGGACTATGTGCTATGCAGGAGATGCAACCTGAAGGAGATTGGAGACTGTAAGGTGTTGGCAGGTGACAGTGTGGCTAGACAGCATCGGATGGTGGTCTGTAGGATAGTTTTGGAGGCAAAGAAGAAGAGGAGGAGAGTGAGGACTGAAAGAAGAATAAGATGGTGGAAACTGAAGGAGGAAGAGTGTAGTGTGAGGTTCAGGGAAGAGGTCAGAGAGAGGCTCAGTGGTGTTAAGGAGGTGTTGGATGATTGGGCAACTACTGCAGGAGTGATGAGGGAGGCAGCTAGAAAAGTATTTGGTGTGACATCCGGAAATAGAAAGCAAGACAAGGAGACGTGGTGGTGGAATGAGGAAGTGCAGGAGAGCATAAGGAGAAAGAGGTTGGCAAAACAAAAGTGGGATAGACAGAGTGATGAGAAAAGTAGGCAGGAGTACAAGGAGATGCGGCAGCAGGTTAAGAGGGATGTGGCGAAAGCCAAGGAAAAGGCATATGAGGAGCTGTATGAGAGGTTGGACACTAAGGAAGGAGAAAAGGATTTGTACTGATTGGCCAGGCAGAGGGACCGAGCTGGAAACAATGTACTGCAAGTTAGAGCAGTAAAGGATGGAGAGGGAAATGTGTTGACTAGTGAGGAGAAAGTGTTGAGAAGGTGGAGGGAATATTTTGAGCAGCTGATGAATGAGGAAAATCAGAGAGAGAGAAGGTTGGATGATGTGGAGTTGCTGAAGCAGGATGTAGATAGGATTAGTAAGGAGGAAGTGAGAGCGGCGATTAAGAGGATGAAGAGTGGAAAGTCGGTTGGACCAGATGACATACCGGTAGAAGCATGGAGATGTTTAGGAGAGATGGCAGTGGAGTTTTTGACCAGATTGTTTAACAGGATTTTGGAAGGTGAGAAGATGCCTGAGGAATGGAGAAGAAGTGTGCTGGTACCGATCTTTAAGCATAAAGGAGATGTGCAGACCTGCAGTAACTACAGGGGAATTAAGTTGATCAGTCACACCATGAAGTTATGGGAAAGAGTAGTGGAAGCCAGGCTGAGAGAAGAGGTGACCATCTGTGAGCAACAGTATGGTTTCATGCCGAGGAAGAGCACAACAGATGCCTTATTTGCTTTGAGAATGTTGATGGAGAAGTATAGAGAAGGACAGAAGGAATTGCATTGTGTATTTGTGGATTTAGAGAAGGCGTACGACAGGGTGCCAAGAGAGGAGTTGTGGTATTGTATGAGGAAGTCAGGTGTGTCAGAGAAGTATGTGAGGGTGGTGCAGGACATGTATGAGGACAGTGTGACGGCAGTGAAGTGTGCAGTAGGTACGACAGACTGGTTTAAGGTGAAGGTTGGACTGCATCAAGGATCGGCCCTGAGCCCTTTCCTGTTTGCAGTGGTGATGGACAGGTTGACGGACGAGGTCAGACAGGAGTCTCCCTGGACTATGATGTTTGCAGATGATATTGTGATTTGTTGTGAGAGTAGGGAGCAGGTTGAGAAGAGCCTGGAGAGGTGGAGATATGCGCTGGAGAGAAGGGGAATAAAACTCAGTAGGAGTAAGACAGAATACATGTGTGTGAATGAGAGAGAGGGCAGTGGTGTGGTGCGGTTGCAGGGAGAAGAGCTGGAGAAGGTGGAGGAATTCAGGTACCTGGGGTCAACAGTGCAAAGTAATGGAGAGTGTGTTAGAGAAGTGAAGAAAAGAGTGCAGGCAGGGTGGAGTGGGTGGAGAAGAGTGACAGGAGTGATTTGTGATAGTAGGGTATGTGCAAAAATGAAAGGGAAAGTTTATAGGACTGTGGTAAGACCTGCGATGTTGTATGGATTAGAGACTGTGGCATTGATTAAAAGACAGAAGGTGGAGCTGGAGGTAGCAGAGCTGAAGATGTTGAGGTTTTCATTGGGAGTGACGAGGATGGATAAGATTAGAAATGAGCTTATTAGAGGAACAGCGCATGTAGGATGTTTTGGTGACAAGGTGAGGGAGGCGAGATTGAGATGGTTTGGACATGTGCAGAGAAGGGACATGAATTATATTGGTAGAAGAATGCTGAGGATGGAGCCACCAGGTAGGAGGAAAAGAGGAAGGCCAAGGAGGAGGTTCATGGATGTGGTGAGGGAAGACATGCAGGTAGTTGGTGTAAAAGAGGCAGATGTAGAGGACAGGGTGGTATGGAGACGGATGATCCGCTGTGGCGACCCCTAATGGGAGCAGCCGAAAGAAGAAGAAGAAGAAGAAGAAGGTTGAGTTTATGTATAATTGTAAAACATCTTTGGCTATAATGCAGCTATTATTTCATTGTGAAATTGTCCATAACAATATGAGACCATTAAAGGATTTAGTTGATAGGACTTTATCCAGGCCATGGTGGATAATGGCTGTACAAAAAGCATGTGAGATCGGAGGGCCATTCCAGACTTGTGTGAACATGATGGGAGTAAAGTACTTTCCCTTTCAGGAACTTGAGCTGCGTCGCAACGCTTTGGGAATGCGACGCTGTTGTCCTCGCTCTGAAATAATGTGTGTAATCAGTCAAATTGGACACGTGGCATCACCGGCGGGGTGACGTCATGACCAGGAAGCTATAAAACACACATCAAGTCAAGTCAAGTCAAGTTTATTTGTATAGCGCTTTTCACAACAGACATTGTCTCAAAGCAGCTTTACACAAATCAACAGTGATGGTGAATGGTGTGAATTTGTCCCTGATGAGCAAGCCGTGGCGACTGTGGCAAGGAAAAACTCCCTTAGATTTTATGAGGAAGAAACCTTGAGAGGAACCAGACTCAAAAGGGAAACCCATCCTCATTTTGGGTGACATCAAGAGTTTGATCATAAATCTTTCAACAGTACAGAACACTGGAGAGTGAGAACTAACATGATTACTGGAGTATAAGATTATAAGTGATGTTCTTTCTGCAGTCTTATACAGTCTATATGGTTAGTAGCTCCGAGTTTTATGAGCTCAGCATTTGTGATCACCACAGATCCAGCATCAGCTTCTCCATGCCAGAGCCTTTAACACTCCAGGAGGTCCAATGTCAAACTCCACACATGTAGCGGGATCCAAATGGCACTGGTACGTCTCTAGATGGTTCGGGATGTTTGTGAGTTCGGCATCTACTTCTTCAAAGGTCCGTAATCATCACGAGGTGGGAGGTGACTGGAGCTGGCCAAACCTCAGGGTGTCTCGGGATGGGGAGAGAAAGAGAAGCAGTGGAGAGGAATTAGCGTAGCTGCTGTTCATGATATTAACAGCACAAGTTGATAATGTGCATGTGATCAGATGTTCTGGAGCACAAGGTTATGATATGATGTCAAGGTTATGATGTGATGACACATGGAGTGAAGCCGGCACCAGCTTCTGTTTGTACATGAACCGCTCTGTGTGTGTTTCATGTTGAATTTTTTGTCTATTGTTTTTTGGGAAAAAAATCCAAGCCAACTTGGAGTGGAGCATGCTTTGTCGGTTCTCGGGGGAGCCTGTCATGTCAATGTGTTTGGCCCCAAGATCAACCCAGCACCTCTCATCGGAAGGCACAGAAATGGAGCATCGCATCACGTACTCCTCCTGTCAGGGATCCTGTGCGGCACTCTGGGTTCAAGTCTCAGGAAGTAGGAGATCTGAGGACTGTCATCTTCAATAAAAGGGCTTTATCCAAAAGGTCCTGAAATAGGAGGTTCTGTTGGGTTGACCAAGAAGGGTCTTGTTGGACTGCATTACTCGGTGCCCGCTCTCTCCCGGCTCCCTCAGGGACCTGGTCCGTTAACCCTGCCACGGAATGTGTTTCAGGGCACGGCCAGCTCCAGTAAACTTTCCACCCGGTCTCGTAGTTGTCCAGGAGAACTCGCCGCCTTCTTTGAGGCTCCTAGGGCTGCATCAGGTTGTTGCCCCGGCTTTGGGCATATCAGAGGTCAGTCTCGAGAGACTGATATCCTTAAGGAACACCTGGCAGCCTAGAAAGCTCTGCCAGACGTGCCTCAGTGGGTCCAGCGCACTGTAAAGCGAGGCTATTTAATTCACTCCGTCTCATCTGCCCCGCTTCGATGGGGTCCTTCCCACTCTGGTGGGAACCAGGCAGGCTATGGTCATGGAACAGGAAGCAAGCAGTCTTCTGAGTAAGGAGGCCATCAAAGTGGTCTCTCCATCAGAACAAGAGTCCAGGTTCTACAGCTGGTACTTCAGGGTTCTCAAAATGGACGTTGGATTGCATTCTATCCTAGATCTACTTCATCTGAATCGCTCATTCATAAAATTTAGGTTTAGGATGCTGACCCTCAAGCAGGTCATGTTTTAAAATCAGATCCGCGGACTGGTTTGTCACAGTAGATCTAAAGAATGCATACTTTTATGTATCAATCCTTCCTTCTTATAGGAAGTTCCTGAGGTTCGCTTTTGGGACCAAAGCTTACCAATATCAGATTTTTCTGTTTGGCCTTGCCCTCACACCCTGCACCTTCACAAAATGTGTTGATGCGGCTTTAGTTTCCTTGCGACTTCAAGACATCCTTAATTATATTGACGATTCGTTAATATTAGCTCGATCAGAGCAGTTAGTGGTTCGACATCGAGATCTCGTTCTTGCTCTGATGAAGGTTCTGGGGCTTCGGCAGAATGCCGGGAAGAATGTGCTTTCTCCATTACAGAAAACCACCTATCTTGGGATCTTATGGGATTTGATCACTTTGCGCGTGCAGCTCTCCCTGCCGCATTGTGTCCATCCTTATGGCCATCAGGAAGCTCAGAGAAGGACAAACACTCATGGTCAAGCAGTTCCCGAAACTGCTAGGGCTCATGGCAGATGTTTCCAGTGTTATTTCACTTGGCCTCCTGTACATGAGACCCCTTCAGTGATGGCTCAGGACCCAGGACCTAGGACCTCAGGAAGGGCAACCCCCTCCGTACGATTACGGCCATGCGGCGATGCCTACGTCCCTTAGATGTTGGAAGAGATTCCGGGTTTCTGTCTCAAGGCCCCATGCTGGGAGTTCCCGCACGTCGCGTCACGCTTACGACGGATGCGTCCCTCACAGGTGGCCGCTCTGCCCAAAGTCTATGGGAAGGGCCCAATCTACTGTGGCACATTAATTGCCTAGAGATGCAGGCCATGAAGCATTTTCTCCTGGACCTCAGAGATCACCACTTGCTGATCTGGTCAGACAACACCTTGGTGGTCTCGTACATCAACCATCAGGGAGGTCTGCACTCATGCTATTTATACAGGCTGGTGCACCAGATCATCCTGTGAGTGCTTTTGACACGTTTTCTTGTGGCATGCGGAGGCTGAGGCCCCTGGTGCGACCTAGAGCATAGAGGACCTGGCTATTGTGTTGGAGGCTCTGCCTGAGCCCACCCTTAGAGACTCTGGCCAAGGCATCTTGGAGGCACCTCACTATTAAGACTGTGTTATTATTTGCCAATTGCTCTCTAAAAAGAGTCAGAGACCCGTAGGCCCTCTCTATGGCTACCTCCTTTCTGGAGTTTACTCTAGGTATGGCCAGTGCCTTTTTGTACCCCAGAACGGATTACATCTCTAAGGTGCCTTCGGTCGTCCTAGGACCTGTTATGTTACAGGAAATCTACCCTACTCTTTTCCAGGCCCCAGACCAGGAGAAGCTGATCCAGCTGTGCCCGGTAACAGCACTGGACACCTATGTCCACAAGACAGGTCACTGGAGGAAGTCAGGTCAGCTGCTCGTTTGCTACGACCCTCCGAAAAGACACTACCCTGCTAACAAGCAGACTGTGAGCAGATGGATAATTAATGCTATTGCATCTTCTTATGAGTCCTCCTGTCTCCCCCCTCCATTCGGGGTCCCGAAGTGTGGCAGCCTCTAAGGCTTGGTCCTCTGAAGTGCCCCTCCAAAACATCTGCAATGCTGTGTGCTGGTCCACCCTGCTGACCATGTCCAGTTTTATATTCCAGTTGGATATTGGACTACTTCACAGACTGACAACAGTACGTGAGGACTCGTGACTGTGAGTCTGACATGGTTGTCTGCAACACTGGAGCCCCACAGGGAACGGTTCTAGCCCTGTTCCTCTTCACCAAAAGTGGACAGACAATACTGAGGCAATCTATAAGAAAAGACAGAGCAGACTCTATGGTGAGGTATGCTGGTGCAGCAGCATCTCTACTGCAGAAAGGAAGAGATTGGATAAGCTGATCAGGAAGGCCAGCTCAGTTCTGGGGATTCCTCTGGACACTGTACAGGAGGTGGGAGCAAGGAGGATGGTAGCAAAACTGTTATCACTGTATGGAACAGTTTAATCTCTAATCAGCTCCTTCAGTGACAGACTGTTACATCCTAAGTGTCTGATAGAGTAATACAGATGGTCTTTCTTTGTATTTATACAATATGTTGTGTATATTCTGTATACTATATTATATATTTATTCTTTTATATATTTGCATTTCTTTTTCTTTGCTGCTGTAACAGAGAAATTTCCCCACTGTGGGACGAATAACGGTATATCTTATCTTATCTTATCTTATCTTATAACCTTGACCTCAGTGCCACTCCTGGAGGGGTCCTTCGACCTAGCTGGGCCTATAGACAGTGGTCAAGGACTGGTCGGTCTGGCGTGATTGGACTCGTTCCCAAATCTCAGCTCGAGTGCCGGCTTTACTCCATGTGCATTTTATAGCTTTCTAGTAGTGACGTCACCCCGCCGGTGATGCCGCATGTCCAATCTGTTAGATTACACACATTATTTAAGAGCATGGACAACCTCAGGGAAATAGGGTAACATAGAACCTAGAGACGTTTTTAATACAAAGTAGGATGATAATTAATACAGAAAAAAATAAGAAAAAAGAAAGATTTCTCCTTTTTATATGTCTATTTCTTTTCATGTATATGACAATGATATTGTTCTTCGTGAGGACTTCGGGGACAAAGCTTTAGATCAAGCTGTGCTGATATTGATGTTGATACCACACTGTCCGTTGTTATTCAGGACAGCAGGTATCAACCCCCCCCACCCCACCAACAGAGGAGCCACTTCAAGAGTGTCACACTGACATCTTAATCCATACACAACTTCACACACGAGCAGCACGAATGACGTTTGATTAGTCAAATCCTGTCAAATTCTGCGCAATACTGCAGAACTCAATCAGTCTGACTTTAATTGTTCAGCTGGAAACTTCAACTGGCAGAGTGAGTGAAAGTTAAAATTGAAACTTTTCATTCTCCATGGATATTTGTGCAAGACAAAGCTTACTGATGCTGTGCTTTTATTATGATCTTATATTAAGGGAAAGTCTGGATTGAGCTGAGTGGCTGTGAGGGTTACACCCCCTTTTATTGTTGATATTAAAATCACTTAAATGCACCATGAGATTACCTTAAAAAATACCAGTCAGTGTTTTAATTGAAAGCTTAAACCAATCAATTGCACTAATAAACTGTGTGTTTGTGCTTTTTATGTGTTTGATTTAAAACTTGGAGGCATTTGGAGGCCAAACTTGTAAACTGGCATTAGGAGTTCAGGAAATTAATTTAGAAGTTTGGATTTAAACCTGGCATTTCCTCTTAATTGAGCTGCTTTTTTTTGTTTGTTTGTTTGTTTGTTTTTGCTTGTTTGTTTTTGACATGCTCATCCTAAAACAGGCTACATCCAAGTTTAATAAGGTCAAGCTACGTACAATCCAAAATTGGACATTTAGCTGTGTTAGACATCTTGTACATTACTGAATGTTGGGCTGATATGACTTTTGCCTTGTTTGTTTTGAATTTGAATCTAATTATGTCTTGTGTGTGTTATAAAGGGTATTTTTTTCTTTCAAACCAATTTTGCCTTGTTTAATTATGTATTAGTTTTAGATATACTGGTTAGGAAGAGCTTGCTATGGTGTATAGTGAAGAAAAAAAACATTTAGTGGCCAGTTTGACAATACGTTGATAAAAATTCCTGAAAGATGTTGAAACTTTGCTAGCTTAGTAATATATCCTTAGACAGTGAATGTCAAGATTTGGATAGCAAAATGCCACAGTTAAACAGACATAAGCCTATTCGATTCAGTTCGTAATCAGATACCAGCTGTCAAAATGTCCATGATATGCCTGCACAGCAGTCTGAATGAAATCATTAAATTGTATATATATATATATATATATATATATATATATATATATATATATATATATATATTTTTTTTTTTTTTTGGGTGTAAGCTGCTGTAAACATAAGGAACTTTACTGCTGGTTGAGAGATGTCAGTAAAGCCAGTACGTACATAGTGTTAATGTGGTAATAAAACTGATGAAAGAACTGTTTTAATTCAGTCTGCCCTGTTCATTTTTCTTTCTCTCTCTCTCTCTCTCTCTCTCTCTCTCTCTCTCTCTCTCTCTCTCTCTCTCTCTCTCTCTCTTTCTCTCTTCCTCAATGAATAAATCTGTCAGTGGAACACTTCAATGTCACTACCTTCAAGCACCCAAACATCATCTATCATCATGACTGACATTTGTCTGACTTTCCAGTTAGATTCTGACGTGTGAAATCTCCTAGTCATAAATGAACAGATGGGCCATGCTTTTGCAGAGAATGTTGTTTCTTTATATTATCTATTCTCAACTGACCTTCACTATATCTAAGAAAAACAGTTGTAGCCCTCTCACTGATTAACCAGCTCAAACTATGTCTAGGGAAACTTACAATTTAACTTTACACGTGAGAGGCACATCTTAATTTACTTTAGCTGTAATATGTTTACTACCAAAGTAACTCAAAAGCTACTGTAATTTACTCCGGGCTTTAGACTTCAGTGTTTCTCTTAGATGTTTACTTCTATCACTCAGAAAATAATTAATTATAACCATATAATAGTAAAGGCATTTGTACCACACTCCAAAATAAGTTACATAACAGGCCCCCTTTTACCAGTCTCTTTCTTTACATAAGAATCACAGGAGATTATACTGTATAAACAATAAACAGTTAATAACATTTATTAACTCAAACAAATGTAAACAAAATAAAACAATTTAAACTAAATAAAACTAAAATAAAAACCACAAAAGAAATATTACCCAGCTGGAATTTAAGTCTCTCGTTAACGTGCTATGTTGGAGCTCATGTGAATGTGTGTACTGTTTATAGTACTCACAAAATCCAACGGAACAGTGAAACTTGAGAACGAAGCACCCACTTGAAAAACACGATTATCCTTTCCATACGATTTTTCCTGGCATCCATCAACGAAAGTAAACTGTGTGAATCATCCATCCTACAATGTAAACAAGGCAAAGTTGCAGCATAGGCCGCCACGTGGCTTTGGCCTCTCCTGAAGAATTGCGCAGCCTTCACTTTCTCCGTTGCTCACTCACTGTAAATGACTATTGGCATTGCAAACTGTTCTGCAACATTTGTACACTCAACAAACTTTGATAGTTGATTGGCACCAAAGAATACTTTTATGCATATGTAGTTATCTTTGTGTAGACCGTCGGACATTTAACTGTACCTGTCATTATGTTGCAATCAATACAACCAATTGAAATAAATAAATAAATAAATAAATAACATAAAATAAATCTATTCAAACAACACTAAATATTATTAATATTAGAAGTAGAATTAATTGTATTATTTTGTCATATATGCCTCTGCTCAACTACAAATAACAATTAACTTCTAATATAACATTTTATCATTTTAAGCATTATTATGTTTTAATTATCTTGAAATAAAAGTTAAATAAATTATTGCTTTCTAGAAAAGAAAGACTGGTTGATTTAAAGCAGCAACAGCTGATTGCAACAGCAACCAAACCCATCTACATTTGCCTCACTGAAGTAAAGAAGGAAAGAAACATTGATTCTACAAAGATATGGGACCATCTTAGATAAGGATCAATAGCCATTTAAATATATCTTAAAATTAAAATGCTTTTTTTTTATAAATAAATAAAAATAAAAACAATATATTTGCACAATTAAAAGATTATTTGCATACAAAATGATTTACATCTTATTTCCTGCTTCTCCGGTTCCACTGTTTCTAAATTAAGAAAAAAAGTAGTGTAAAACATGCAATATTTTTTCTAATAATAAGAAACAGTAGAAATGGTTTAAATGTTTACTTTTAAAAGAGAAATTGTGTGTATTTAAATGTGACAATCATTAATGCTATATAAACATTAAATTCTTAATTTGCAAGAATTTAACAGTCATTTTCTCAAGGTGTTAGCTCGATTCCACCACTCCACAATTTAGTCTCATGCCAAGTTCTCAGTAGATGGAGACTGACAAATGTGATGAGATTCTTCCTCTACTGGGAAGGCATTCCACTAAATTTTAAGACATGGCAATTCTCACACGTGAATTAGTAAAGTTAGAAACTGAAGTAATAGTTCACGTTTGGTGTTAATCGGTTCATCAAAGAAGTAAACAGTGGGGTTGATGTCAGTGCTCTGTGCAGGACACTTGAGGTCTTTCACAAAACCCTGATAAACTATGTCTTCAATGGCCTCACTTTGGGGCATTGTCATGCTGGAACAGAGTTGGGTTCAATATTATGTTGATAAAGTTTGTACATTACTGTATCTGCTCTAATCATTTTGGTCAAGATCTGAAAAATATTTTCTATCAAGACCAACATCTGAAGAAGTCAATAGATGATTACAGCAGCTAGTGTAAACTACACAAAACATACAATTGCATGATTTATGTTGATATTGTGTGTCTCTTGTGACATGATAAATGTTTCTGCTGTTAAATTTGATCTGGGGTCTGTATATCAGTAAATGTGTGTTGTGCTAAAATCTTGAGTGAATATTGAATAGTGAAAATACCACTTGCGCGCTTTCAGTGAAAGCTGCAGGGGCTGGATTGATACAGATGTGACAACCTTGTAAAAAATGACAAGAAGTCTCACAGCCTCAGTGCAATCTCCCACACCACATGTTATAGCTTTGTAGCCTGCACCTACACAAAAAAACACCTTCACAACAGTGTTAGAAATTCAAGCAGTGAATGTAAATTGGACTGAATGTTCTTCTGTTGTCAGCCATGAAGAAATTAATTCACCTATATTCTTACCCTGAAGCAGAAACTAAAGACAACGGATACTTATGAGCTATCAACAAGTAATCTCAAAATAACGTGTCTTGATTCTGTAGAACTCTTGAAACATCTCTCTGAATTTCAAACTGCAACTGACCACCTGCTTAAAACAGTCTTTAGTTTTAAGGTAAAATAAACATCAGAAATGAGGCTTATGAAGCATTACCTTTTGCCAACAATGCCAATAATGCAAGTCAATAAGTAACATGAAAAAATAATAACTCACATTTATAACCTTACCATGCTAGTCAGCAAGCTAAAATGAGCTATCTTGGCAGGACATCTGACAGGATTTTAAATCCTATTTTTTTTTTTTTAATCAGATTGATATACTTCTCTAATATTGCTTTTGAAAAAGCTAACTGAATATAACTGACACTGATTCTGAGAGTATTTAAAAATATAGACAATTATAGTATTTTTTTAATTTTGCTAATCAGCTAGTGAATATAATCTTTTCTGGTTGGATGTCTGCAGTAACCTTTAAATTTAAGCATTCTCAGTCTACTTTGATATTGCTAGTCAGCTAGCTAACATTTATACTGACAGCACGACTGAGGGGATTTTTAAATATAAATATTCTTAGTATTTCTGAAAATGATAGTCAGCTTTTAAGCATCAGTTTACTTGACCATTTTAATTTTCTAAAACCAGTTTAAAAAATAAATATTCCTAATGTCCTCTGATAATGCTAGCCAAAAATGCTGTCAACTTGCTTATATTAGATAACAAAACATAACTGATTGTGCCTGAAACAGAAACAGACTGAGATGTAAATAACCAAATTGGCTTAAAAAGTCTTTCTGTGTTACGTATGCAGCTCAGACGCTAGAAAGTACCAAAGGTAGAGCTTCAGGCCAGGAAAATTCCTTCCTGATGAATTTTGACAGCTGTTCCTTGATTACTTTATGCACTTTGGTGTGAAAAGTGTAGTCAATAACAGAAACAGAAATACATCCAGGATTTGACTTACACACTCATGGGGTGAAACATGTTATTTGGTTGGAATCAATCTGTTTGAGTAAACTGTATTTTTGGAGATTTTCTTGAGACTTAAAAACTGGTCCAGCACAAAAAAAAAAAACAGAGTCTTGCAATCTCCTAATTTTAAAGAGATTTCATTGTTGGAATAGCTGCCATCATTGAAAGTGTAAGGTCTTTCTCCCTGTGTTTTACTGTGGCTTGGGACAAACTATTCCTGAAACTATTTTGTCCTCACTGATGTGTCCTATTAAGTTTCTTTTGCTAGCTCTATATTTTTTTTTAACCCAGCCAAAAGTCTTCTTTTTTTTTTTTTGTTACTACCCAAGTCTATAGTATTGTACCCCACAGGAACAATGCCTATGCCAACAGTTTGCTACTGTTTTAGCATTATCAAGTGCTTCCTAAGGTCTACCTGATTTTTTCTAACAAATGGGTCACTTGTGTTCCCTATTTTCAATCTTATTCACAGTGGCATCTTTGATGAAATGTTTTGGATACTTAGGCCTTCATTTCTTCCACTGTTTCCTCTTTTTTTTTCTATCGAGCGACAGTAGTTTTTTCTCGTTTAGTGGTAAATGGGGCAGAACATTATTACTCTGGAGTGCTTTGCAGTTTCATCATTGCTTGAACTGAAGTTCTCCTCCTCAGCATCAACATTGCTGTAAGCTATTTCTCCCATTATATGGCGTCGTTATGACTTTCTAGCGAGATGGATCTCTTTAATTGGTAGGAGTTTTTGTGCAGATTGTGTTTGTAAATCTCCTCCCTCCGAGAGTTCAGAGGAAAGCAGCAGAGTTCAGCCTCTGCTTTAGATACCGGATCAATCAGGCACACTTCTCTTTTCTCTTTTTTCCAGCAGCTCTGATTTGCAATTCAATACAGAAGGCCTCATAAAAATGCACAAGTTATACAAAGTTACTTTGCCCAGTTTGCTCTCTGACCTCTCTGTCTACTCTCTAAGACAAGCAATAGATTGTGATTCTTAATGTTAGGCATTTTACACGTTGTAGATTTAACCTTACATCTTATTGAGCTTAAAGCACATGCAGAATGTAGATTTGAGAGCAGAAAAACACACAGAACAAAGAATTATCTATCATGGCAAGGAGTAAGCTGCTAAGCTGTTTCTTTAGCTCAAAAAAAGGGCAGAACAATATTGTAAACACAAAACTAACCCCCTGCACACAAACACACACACACACACACACACACACACAAAGAACTATATTAAGGCCATGAATCAAAACAGCCACAGCAATAAAAAAGACGGATTAAATCTCTTAGATAAAATCTAAACCTGAAATCATTTACAGTAAAGCAGGTTTTTAAATAGACCTTCACAGACAGCCCATTTTTGGAGTAATATACTCTCAGTTCAGTGATTTATTTACCACACTATTTGTTCTCAGCTGTCAGGAGTTCAGCAAATGCAGTGGGTCTGGAGACTGAACTGGAGTTCCCTTTAAGGAACTCGAGCTGCGTCGAAAACGCTTTGGGAACGCCTCGCATTGTTCATGCTCTAAATCACGTGTTAAATCTGGCCAATAGGCAGTCGTGACATCATTGGCAGGTGACGTCGCAGAAACCGAGCCTCTTCCGGGCCTCTTCCTCCGAGGAGGGAGAGTTTTCGGATGCTAGCAAGCCCACAGACTCCTCACAGCCTGTGCTGTTCGAGAAGCTGACGTGACGTGGGCTGTCGCTAAGCTAGAGATAGCTTAGCTGGATGAGCGTTTCAATGTCGGTGTCTGCGGCACATGTCGGTGGTCTCATACATCAACACCCAGGGGGGTACAGGCTGGTGCAGCAGATCCTCCTATGGTCCCAGGGAAAACTCCTCTCATTCAGAGCAGTTTACCTACCGGGCCGGTTGAACTGGAGAGCAGACGCCCTTTCGAGGCAAGGGCCAAGGCCCAGGGAATGGAGGCTCCACCCTGAGGTGGTGGAGCAGATATGGCAGAAATATTACAGAGCCCAGGTGGATCTGTTTGCGACTCAAGAGACTTTGCACTGTCCCTTCTGGTTCTCTCTCTCTAACCCAGCCCCATTAGGGTTGGACGCCATGGTGCAGACGTGGCCGAGGCTATGTCTGTATGCCTTTCTCCCTATTGTGCTGCTTCCGGGAGTTCTGGAGAGAATCAGCCAGGAAGGAGCTCGTCTCCTCCTGGTAGCACCTCATTGGCCGGGCAGACCGTGGTTAACGGACCTGCTGTCCCAGAGTTATGAAAGCTGTGGCTGTAGCCCCTGAGGGAGGGCAGTTCCTAGCAGCTGGTCTCTCTACTCAGGTAGTAGAGACCATTGTCCATTCCAGAGCTCCCTCCACGAGGAGGTTGTATGCCGCTAAATACCATCTGTTCGCCACGTGGTGTGAGCACCACAAGTTGGACCCAAATAACTGCCCGGTTGGGTCAGTTCTGGAGTTCCTGCAGAAACAGTTTGCTGCAGGGTTGGCTCTGTCAACCCTGAAGGTTTACGTGTCTGCTATCACGGCATATTGTCTTATAGTCGCTGGGGAAGCACCCCCTCATGACAAGTTTCCTATGCGGGACCCAGGACACAGAGTGCCTGTGTGGGTCTTGGCTGTTGTGCTGGCACATCTGAGCCCCCCCTTTGAGCGCCCCCAAATGCCAGGAGAGACGGGGGCACAAAAAGAGCCTGTAGGTCCCCAACCCTCGTAAGGGAGGAGATTGCCGGGGACCTACAGGCTCTTTCCTTGGCCCCGTCTCTCCTGGAGTATGCCCCTGGCATGGCCAGTGCTAACCTTTACCCCAGACTGGGGTATGTGCCAAAGGTGCCTGCGTCTTCCTCACGACCTGTCGTTTTGCATGCATCCTGCCCTCCTCCTTTCCTAGCATTTAACCAGGTAAAGCAAACTTGACTGTGCGAGCACTGGACTCATACCTAATAAGTAGACGCTCAGTAGATGGATTGTGGATGCCATCTGTCTGTGCTATGAGTCTTCTTGTCTTTCCACTCCTTTTGGAGTTAAGGCTTATTTCACCCAGGGTATGGTGGCCTCTACGGCCTAGTCCGCTGGAATGTTACTCCAGGACATTTGTAACGCTGCGGGCTGGCCCACCCCGCTGACCTTTGTCAGGTTCTATGACCTTGACATCAGAGCCACTCCCAGCTCCTCTGCCCTGCATGCAGGTTCTGCTCAGACACACTAGGCAGGGACTGGTCAGTATGACGTAATTAGACACTCGTTCCCAAAGCGTTTTTGACACAGCTCGAGTTCGTGAAAGGGAATGTCACTAGGTTACGTATGTAACCCTAGTTCCCTGAGGGAACGAGCTATATTTCCTGCATCCCTGCAATGCTTAACTTCTCTTTTTTTCAGAAACTGATGTCGCTCCCATCGCGCTTCCATTTTGTAGCTTCCTGGTTTGCGCAACGTTGCCCGGCAATGACGTCACAACTGCCTATTGGCCAGATTTTACATGTGATTCAGAGCGTGAACAATGCAAAGCGTTCCCAAAGCATTTTCGGCTCTCATTCCCTCAGGGAACTAGGGTTACATACGTAACCTAGTGACGTTTTCAAATGTTAATTTATTAGGCACATAAAGAAGATCAATACAAAAACCTGGCCATCAGTTAGACTAACATTTACACCCAAGATTTTCAAGCATGTATGAGTGGAAGAAATAGACTGAATGTCTTTAAAACCTTTGGGTGGTGCAGACACCTTTTTACATCTATATGGTATAATGTGTATGAAAGAAAAAGATAGAGCTAATATCTTTTGAATCTTACACACTTGAACATACACACAAACCATTTACCATCTATGATGTGTAACATGATTTTCCAGCTAAGTAAATGAAGAAGGCTGATATAAACTCTTATAAACTTTTCTTTAATTTAACCAACATGGAAGTGAAATTGAAAAGAGGTCATGTCACAGCAGTCTAGTGTGATTTTTACTTCTAGCAGAAAGAACATAATGAAAATGTCAAGATGCACACTCACAGCTCTTTCACCTTTACATCATCATCACTCGGTTTATTCACTGAGATTCAAATTCTAAATAGACATTCTTGCCCTCAAACAGGTCTAAAGTCTGCAGTTTTATCCCGAGCTCATGCTACTGACTGTGTGCATGTTTGTCATGTAATAGAGGTGAAGACAGATGAAAGGGCAGGGTTTTTTGGAGTGCAATAATTTTTTAAAAAGCAAACCAAACAATCTAAAACTGTGAAAACCAATGCCATAGACACAAACCAACCATGCATACAAATCAAAACAACAAGAAGAGTAGGAAATAAGCTAAAGCATACATGAAAACATGAACAACAAAAGCTTGACAAGGAACAGATGTGAATGATCAATGGAAAGAAAATGTCACATGATGTGCAGGCACTGATGGGTAATGGATCAATTTTGTGGACACCTGATTCGATTGTTCTTTTTGAATATTCTTATTTAACATTTAGTCTCCATTTTCTGTTATAATAACCCACTCTTATAGAAAGATATTCAATAGATGCTGAAGTGTTCTTGTAGAAATGTGAGAAGAACTGGGGTGTAGTCAGTGGTCCAGTTCATTCCGAAGGTGTTTTAAGAGGTTTGAGGTCAGAGCTCTATAGAAAACCACTCAAGATTTTCCACTCCATCCCATGTAAACCATATCTTCATGAAACTGGCCTAATACAGGAATACTGTCATGCTGGAACAGGTTTGGGTCACTTTATCCAAAGACATCATATACAATTGTGTACCTCTGACTTTGGTTAACAGTTTTGGGAAGAACCATATACAGCTGGAAAAGGCAGGTGCCTAATATATTGTCCATATAGTGTAATAAGCTGTGATGTAGGTATTAATATGAGGACTTTCAGCTATATTGTCCTAAGGTCTGATTCGTTTACAAAGGTATATTATATTGTAAAACTGTAATATTGTTAAAAGAAACATTATTAAAATGGACAAAAGAAAACACAATAGCTGCTTTTTGTATTTAATTTGTCCACCAATAAAAACACATCAGCGGTAATCACTTTGTCTTCTAGCCGTTACTCTATAAGTGTCACTGTGACGATGATAAATTTAAATCCTTTTTTCCCATTATTGTCCTTTAACCTCTTGCATGCTTAGTAAACATGATGCTGTTAGAAAATGTCGAGGACGCCTCAGGCTAAAAATTTTCATGCTTGCATTAACAGACCTGTCTTTAATTTAACATGTAACAACCTTCAAAAGCACTATGTGGTGACCAGCTAATACAATTACCTCTTGCCTCCTCTTCCACTCTTCCTCACCATCTGTCTTACTTTGTTTTCTCCATCAGTCCGTCCTCACTTCACCCCTCCTCTTCTCCTGCCACGGCTCTCAATCAGAATGAAGAGAAACTGTTTTTACCACGTCCTTCATTTTCCATTTTACCCTGCAAGTTCTCCCTCTCTCTGTTTCTCACTCTGTATAACTGGCAGTTATGCAGAAAGACAGATTAGTTTGGTCATGTAAATGCAGGGCTAAAAGATGTTATGCAGGGAATGCAAATTCGATTAGCTTGAGGAGAGCTTAATCAAAACATCCAAATCAGACCTAGCATAGCCTGGTCTAAAATAAAGAAGAAACAGGAGGTTTACCCTAAAGCTTTTGAGCACACACACACATGCAAACTTCTTTTACACATTAAAATAATGAAAAGCCAAAATAAATCTCTGCCCGTAGCAAATATATGAGAGTGACAGCATTTTCATCGCACTTGCTACTGAAGTAAAGCTCAGGCTGAATGTTAATAGCAGCACAGATAGCTACAGTCCCTCAGTGTCCTAACCAAGGCCAAACAAATAAGCACTTAATGTCGCTCACCAAAGAGCTCAATGCATATAAATTATCCAGTGTCAATATACAAGAACTAAAGGGAAATGCATTTAGCTATACTATTAGAGTGTTAACAGAAAGACGTACATTAAAAAAATGTATGGACTGATTTATTAATGCATTAGGATTTTATCTGGGATGATTCCTGCGAAGGTTTTCACAGTTTAGCTTTTAGGTAGAAACACCAAATCCTTTTGGGAATGTAACGTTTAGCTGCTTCTTGAGCTCAGCAGGCCAAGTCTTCCTTCTGTCTTGGCCATGCAGTGAAGCCTGCATACATTTACATACACAACGCAATACCAAATACATCTAGCTAAACCTATGAGATTTTATTATGATTGAATAAATTGTGTATATATATATATATATATATATATATATATATATATATATATATATATATATATATATATATATATATAAAAATAATAGGGGTGTAACAGTACACAAAATTCACGCTTTAGTATGTACCTCAGGTTTTCACAGTTCTTCGGTTAAAATTCGGTACAGTTAGAGGGAAGAAATGTAAAGCAAAATTGTTAGTCATATTATATTATCCGAGATTATTATTATTATTAACGTTTGTGAACCTCAACAGTTCACATTTTTTTTACAATTTTAAAATAATGCCTGCTTGGCTAAATAATATATGAAATAATATTTTATAGTTTTATAAAAATGAAATAGAATAATTTGTTCAAAGCATTTTACCAAAAAAATCAAGTTGGACAATATTAACACATTCTGCCATTTTGAGTAGCTAAGCTGCAACCTTGCTGCTTAATTTCATTGAGAAAGAAAGGCAGCTAGACCTTAAAAAAAATAATAATAATTGAAAGAATTTCTGAAAGCAATACCATACTTATGTACAGAACAGTAAATACAATTGGAAAAAAGATCTAATGTTATTGCATAATGACATGTAATGATTGTTAATCTTTGGGGTTCTGGTATTGCACCTTTAAGTACTGTGAGAGATAAATGTTGCTGATAAGTTTATTTCCAAAATTCCAGAAATGTTTAAATAATCACCAATTGGTTATGAGGTCATAGGTGTTTTTCATGGTTTTAATTCCTTTTCCTTAAACTGGACGGCAGTCACAAAAAAAACATTAAAATGTGCAAATTCAAGTTTATGTCTTCAGGTTAATATTATCATTATAAGAAGACAGGTGTCCTATTCTGACAAGGTCTAACCTTCAATGCTTCCCTCATCACTCAGACACAATGTTAACTTAGATTAAGTGGGATTGTATATGAGATTATATATACAAATACACAGCACAAATATGCAAAGGAAAATGTGCAACAGAATACACAAAAAATAAATATTGTTTATTAACAGGGAAGAAGTATGTACAATATAATTAATAAATATGCACTGTATGACAACATAGCAAACACATTATAAAAGCTGGTTCAGCCTATTTATATGTTAATGTGCTTGACTATTGATATACTTTATTACTGTTTCTTCCACTGTACATTAGGGCATAATGAAACTAAAAAAGAAAGAATTGTGTTTGCAATAAGTGACAAAATCAATTTGAAAGGAGGCATAATGCAGGACAAATGAATTGTTGTCTTCAGCTTGAAGTCATGCTTTAGTTACATGTTTGTATTATCATCATCATCATGATAATAATAATAATAATAATAATAATAATAATAATAATAATAATAATAATAATACTAATTTTTATTGATATTATTATTGTTATTACTATTATTATTATTATTATTATTATTATTACTACAAATGGGAAATGTAATATGTCGCGGTCGACGTGATTTACATACCATTTAATAATAGCCACCAAGAAGAGAGACGAGCGGAAGCAGCTAAAAACAACTACTACCAACTGCTAACAACAACAAAACTAATAACAACAGCTTACAACAGTGTTACCATAATCTTACACAAATATATGTATAATAAAAACAGATGAAAAATGACATTTAAGTTTTTTTACATGTCAGAATGCAGAAATTCAGTTTTCATATTCCCCAAACACATTTCTACACAAAAGCATACATGCAGTTTTTCAATCTTTATAACTCTTCAGCTTAATAAAATAGTGATCATTTTGACAAGTGGAACGTGTATCCTACTGCACAACAAGCCATGGAAATACTGTAGAACTGATATAAGATTGATATATGTATTTGCTGTATTTGGATAGTTAATAAGACCAGGGAAATAAAATGATCAAAGATGCATTAACTTAATGTAATTTCTTAAATTCTCTAAGAATAAAATAAGGTAATTACTTTTAAACTACTTCAGATTTAATCTGAACTCTAATCATTCCAACTCCTGGGACCCATCTGGGGGTATAGACTTTTCTCAAATGTGTAACTACATACAGTATGTTTTTATTAGTTTAACTTTAGATACTGAATAATTAATCACACTTCAGAAAAAACATGCTTCAATATGAATAACTGAATAATAATTAAGGAATAAAAATATCACTCGACATGCTGTTCTAACATCAATATTATAGAGAAACACAGTATAACAGAGCTGTATTACAGAAACCAAGAAACCCAGGCACACAATTCAACAATTCTCCTTTCACTGGTACCACATTTGTGCCACCTACATACATCATCTCTAGCAGAAGCATCAATATTAAACTGACTACGGGTTTTACTTGCATATTTGTGCATTTCTTCTGTGCATTACGGTTTTCTTGGTGATTTAAAATTGAGGCAAATTGTGTGTTTTTGTGCAAATTCTATGAGGAAAAAACAAATCGCAAAAGTATAAATGGATCATGATGTTTTTTTGGCTAACCTTTCCCCACAATGTCCAGCTTTTTTTTTTTTAAGTCTATCTTGACAATGGTCATACAAGTGTATTTGTGACCAGATCAATTTTTTCTCTTTTAGCCATTGTGGATTACAAAAACTGCCTTTAAAATGGCACAAATCAAATCAAATCAAATCAAATCAAATCAAATTGTATTCATCACATACACATACAGGGTACGACATGCAGTGAAATGCTTCATACAACGGTCCGGCAAGAGGGGAATAGGGTGGGGAGAAAGAAAAAAAGCAGATAAATAAAGTATAAAAACAATATAAAATAAAATATAAGGTATAAAGGATATATAAAGATATGTATGTAAACAAGGAGAAAAATGTATATACAAAGAAAATCCTTATGGCAGTAGACAGTGAAACAGTAAACAATGTGTACCAAAGTGTACCAATGTGTACCCAAATGTATTTTAGCTTGTGCAGTTAGCTACAATTATGATTTGCAAGCTCTGACTAGTACGCTCTCTGCCCATCCAGTCGAAAGACATAAAAATGCTGACGATATCGTGTGCCTAGATTACCCCAGTGTTGCCAACTGATTGGTTAAAGCAACAGCTTTATTGAAATGTACTTTACACTGCATGTGCCAGCTTTGATGACTTTTAATTCCTCAAGACAGATTCCTTAGACCCTGGCAACACGTAATATGATGTCTGAAATCTAATAGAGAGAAAAGCTATGAAATTAAGAAAATTGGGAATAATTCAATATGTATTCATGGAAAAAAAATATATATTTAAATGTAAATAATTCTGAAAGCATTTAAGTCAGCAGTTGCTGGCACTGATGGCCTGCCACTGTAAGTTGTGTTATGTATTGTCATCTTCCTTTAATAATAGATAATAATGTGTTAGTAATAAAATGGTTGTGGAATGAGTTGAACAATAAAGTACCCTAATACACTGAGATCTCCTTTGGGTTTGTGTATCATGGCTGGTAGGATAAGAAAAGGCTTTATGATACTTGACTTTTTCATTTTTATGTAAGACAGATTGTGGTCCATGATTGCCCAACAGTGTTAATAAATTCTATAATCCAATTAGAAAAGCAGAACACAGACAAAGCCGTGGGGGAATTCTCCGACAGATTATGTAACACAATTCGCACTGTGTGTGTAGTACTTCAGGATAGTGTAAGTGTGTGAGCGTGTAATGATGAGCTTTAAAAAGTGTGATATTTGTGAAGTGCATTTCTGCTTTTGCGCGCTGAGGCTTTAGGATGGATGGGGAGATAGAGAGAGTGCAAAAATAACAAGCCAGAGGCAAAAAGCATGATCCTTTAGGGCGACATGAACACAACGCATACCCATGAGAAATGATGACACATTGTTTATCTTTGCTACTCTCTTATGGGATCTTTTACACACACATGGGCACACATGCAAACATAGACACTGGGGTCTTAAGATATGAATATGCATTGGGTCAGTTCACTCTGTTTAGGAGATACACACACACACGCACAAGCTGTTTGTGGTTTTGATATATGACTATGCATTGGATCAATTTATACTGTACTGTAGGCACCAATAGACACACACATACATTCACACAGATTTTGAGGTCTTGATTTGCACTGTTAAGTAGAGACAGACAGACACAACAAGAAACACACACACACACACACACACAAAAACTCTGGGGTCTTGTGATACTATATGACTATGCATTGGGTCAATTTACACTGGATATTAGGTACACACACAATAACACGCACAAACAAACAAACATGCACACACACACATACCCACACACACACACACACACACACACACACACACACACACACACACACACACACACACACACACAATTTAAACCACAGTATTATGAAATTACATTAAACACGTTGTGCCATATGTTATGACTTATAGCAGCTCAGATTTAAAAAGATAACACTTTCACACCATTTCTAGGTGTATTTAATGCAGTCGAGGTGGTTATGTATCACACTGAATAAGCAACTGCCAAGTCAAACTCGATATAATGAAACACTTCTTCATCTGTAAAACTGATTCTGATGATCATACAGACCATCATAGTGTGAGAAATCAAGTCTGTCTTTGTAATGTGTTTATTACACACACCATTATCTCTGCATTATTCTGATTCGTTTAATCTGCTCCACAATACAGCATTTAAGGAATATCACTCAGGCTCACAGTGACCTTTGAAAACAATACACCCTGGGAACTGCTACTATAGTGTGTGTGTTTGTATGTGTGTACTGTACATACCCTGTGTCCTCAGTGCTGTGACTCTTTGCCCTGTCCTGCCCAGTGTATTGTAAATAATAGAGCTTGATTCTATTGATCATCTCCTCTTCTCTGTGACTTTTTAATTAACCTTCACACACAAGGTCACACTACCAGCAAACACACACACACACACACACACACACACACACACACACACACACACACACACACACACACACACACACATACACACACCAATGCTGGATTATGAAGCAATAGGATGGAGGTTTTTTTTCTGTTTTTCTCAGCATACCACTCAAATAGAACATACGTTTCTTAATAGTAAGTAAGTAGAGGTAATTTGGTGTTAATTCCTCATAACACATAATTTTCTTTTTATCTCAATCAAGAGGCATGGCCCATCTGGAATAAATTCATATGGTTCTAATATCCAACCAGCCAAGAACAGGACTCTGGGGGATGAAATATCACCTAGTACATTTCCAAACTATCCAATTTACTTAAATTCATGTTCTTGCTTGACAGGAGTGGTACCTGATGTGGTTTTCTGATTCTATATCCCATCTGCTTCAAGGTTCTTTTTGAAGGAGTTAAAATAGAGGTTTAGGTAGTTACTCTAGTATGCCAAGAGTTTGCCAACTCCATGGCATGCCATGATCAAGTCTGCTTTTCTGGCTTCTGGCCAGGAATGACCGCAACATCACTGGGATTCAAACTTTCTCCCTGTAATAACGCTGCCATCATTTGGCTATATGCCAATGGAACAAAAGAGGCTATGATCTCTGGGTGGGAGGGATGACATACTTTCTCAACCTTGTCAGACAAAGCAACACTGGCCAACTGTAGGAGTTTCTATGTGTACAATGGGCGTATAGCACTTTCTTATGACTGTGTAACACTAAACTGTGACACAAAATAGACAGTAGTTTGAAATGGTACCATTGGTCATGTGTATGTCTCTGAGAGAAAGCACATGTTAACTTTTCTTCTTCTTCTTTTGGCTTCTCCCATTAGGGGTCACCACAGCGGATCATCCGTCTCCATACTACTCTGTACTCTACATCTGCCTCTTTCAAACCAACTACCTGCATGTCTTCCCTCACCACTTCCTTAAACCTCCTACTTGGCCTTCCTCTTTTCCTTCTTTCTGGTGGCTCCACCCTGCTCCCTACTCTCACCACAATTAACAAAGTCATCTGCAAACCACGGAGACTCCTTGTCCGTCAACCTGTCCATCAACACTGCAAACATTAAAGGGCTCAGAGCCGATCCTTTTTGCAGTCCAACCTCCACCTTGAAACAGTCTGTTGTTCCTACTGCACACTTCACTGCTGCCATGCTGTTATACATGTCCTGCACCACCCTCACATATTTCTCTGACACACCAGACTTCCAGACCCAGACCTCTTCCAGCAGCCATATCACCCTGTAGCCCAAGACAGGGTTGAGCCTGGCCAGTACTTGGATGGGAGACCACCTGGGAAAAACCAGGTTGCTGCTGGTAGAGGTGTTAGTGAGACCAGCAGGGGGTGCTCACCCTGTGGTCTGTGTGGGTCCTAACACCCCAGTATAGTGACGGGGACACTATACTGTCAAAAAAAAAAAAGCACCGTCCTTCGGATGAGACGTTAAACCGAGGTCCTGACTCTCTGTGGTCATTAAAAAATCCCAGGATATCTTTCGAAAACGAGTAGGGGTGTGCCCCAGCATCCTGGCCAAAACTTGCCCGCTGGCCTACTAATCATCCCCTCATATTACTTGGCTATATCACTCTATCTCCTCTCCACTAATGTGTGGTGGGCGTTCTGGCACAATATGGCTGCCGTCGCATCATCCAGGTGGATGCTGCACATTGGTGGTGGTTGAGGAGAATCCCCCCTTTCATATGTAAAGCGCTTTGAGTGCTGCAGAAAAGCGCTATATAAATGTAATGAATTATTATTATTAATACAATACCACAATTCCTCTCTCTGCACCCTGTCGTACGCTTTCTCTAAATCCACAAACACACAATGCGACTCCTTCTGACCTTCTCTATACTTCCTTATCAATATTCTCAAAGCAAAAATTGTGTCTGTGGTGCTCTTCCTCGGCATGAAACCATACTGTTGCACAGATGGTCACCTCTTCTCTCACCCTGGCTTCCACTACTCTTTCCCATAACTTTATGGTGTGACTCATCAACTTTATTCCCTTGTAGTTACCGCAGGTCTGCACATATCCCTTGTTCTTAAAGTTCTCCATTCCTTAGGCATCCTCCCACCTTCCAAAATCTTGTTAAACAATTTTGTTAAAAACTCCACTGCCATCTCTCCTAAACATCTCAACACTTCTACTGGCATGTCATCTGGTCCAACCGACTTTCCACTCTTCATCCTCTTAATCGCTGCTCTCACTTCCTTCTTACTAATCCTATCCACTTCCTGCTTCACCATCTCCACACATCCAACCTTCTCTCTCTCTCATTTTCCTAATTTCCTCAAAATACTCCCTCCACCTTCTCAACATACTATCCTCACTAGTCAACAAATTTCCATCTACATCCTTTATTGCTCTAACTTGTAGCACATCCTTCCCAGCTTGGTCCCTCTACCAGGCTAATTGGTAGAAATCCTTTTCTCCTTCTTTAGTGTCCAACTTCACATACAGCTCCTCATATGCCTTTTTTTTTTACTTTTGTCACATCGATATTCACCTGCTGCCGCGTCTTTTTTTACTCAATTCAATTCAATTAAATTTTATTTAAATAATATGTTCTTTATAAGTGTAAGTTTGTTCCTGGTAAGCAAGTCGTGGGAGATTGTAGCATGGAAAACTTTCTGCCTATTTTTCTCATCACTCTGTCTATCCCAATTCTGTATCGCCAACCTCTTTCTGCACCACGTCTCTTTGTCTTCCTTTATATTTCCAGATGTTACACCAAGTACCTTCCCAGCTGTCTCCCTTATCACTTCTGCAGTAGTTGCCCAATCATGCAGCACCTTTACACCACCACCGGGCTCCTGTCTGACCTCTTCCCAGAACGTCACACTACAGTCTCCCCCTCCTTCAGTTTCCACCATCTTTTTCTTCTTTCAGTCCTCACTCTCCTCCTCTTCTTCTTCACCTCCAAAGCCATCCCACAGACCAACATTAGATGCTGTCTGGCTACACTGTCCTCTGCCAACACCTTACAGTCTTCAACCTCCTTCAGGTTGCATCTCCTACATAGAACATAGTCCACCTGTGTGCACCTTCCTCCGCTTTAATACATCACCCTTTGATTCTTCTTAATTCTTTTCTTCTTCTTCTTAAAATACGTATTCACCACTATTTTCATTCTTTTAACAAAATCTACCACCATCTGCCCTTCCACATTCCTCTACTTAAGGCCATACCTACCCATCACCTCCTCATCACCTCTGTTCCCTTCACCTACATGCCAATTAAAGTCTGCCCCAATCACAAATCTTTCTTTCCTAGGTACACTCTCCAAAACTATCTAACTCACTCCAGAATTTAGATTTTTTCCTCGATCTTACAGCCCACTTGTGGAGCACAGACTCTGATGACATTTATCATCACCCTTTCAACTTTTATTGTCCCCAATTGTCCAGCTGTATGAGAGAAGAGAGCTGGATAGTGGCTGGAAATTGGCATGTGGCCAAATTGGGGACAAAATGGAGGGCAAGGTCTTGTGCTTGACTACATAATGAAGTGTAATCAAGTGTGTACTGATTTGTTTGTATTTGTTACAGACACAACAATGACATATTTAGCAAGCCAACTAATTTTGAAGTGGAGTGATAGATAAATAGTGAGCATGCCCAAAGCCAGGTCGTAAGAAATGGAACAAGAATGGAGGCTGCATTTAAGATCTGAAAATATGGAGTGTGGGAGTGGACTTAATAAATATAAACTGAAACTGAGTATAAAATCGCACAGCATTGCTGACTTTTGGGTGCCACACCCCCATTTACACAACCCTGCCCACATGAATTTCGTGCATTAATTCATGACCACGAAAACAGCAACAACACACAATCGAAAAGAAAAAAGCCCAGAATAGCAACATGTTTATGCTAACCAGGCAATTAAGCTTGATCAGCATAAAAAATATAGTTCATTATTTCCTTCCAGCATTTGGTTCAACAGTGACCCCTTGTGGACTAACCAGTAGTCATTGCTCTCTCACACATGCACACACACTTTATAAGCCTAGGAATCAAACTCGTTTTTCACCAAACACAAAGAGCAGGATTGAGCAAGCGAGACAGAGAGAAGACAGTCGAAGCAAGCTTTAGGGAGGAAGTACAAAACAAATGTGTGTGTGTGTGTGTGTGTGTGTGTGTAAAGAGTCTTTGTGTCCCTTGTCTTGTGCATCACACACTGATGATGCAAGTTGCTGCAGTCGGGAACCATGTCTGTCCCTAATTTGATTTGAGACACAATATTTGGGCCTGTGACAGGAAGTCAACATCGTGCCATCCACTGTCTTTCCACCTGCCTGTCTGTTACTTTATATATCCTGTTAGCTGAAGAAGTCATAACTGCAGTCTTGTGTTCTCTCTTTCTTATCTCTCTGTCACATACAAGAGAGCCTGACTAGGATAAAAAACACATATCAAATGGTCTGAGTCAACATTTACTCAACAGAACTGACAGCAGCTCTCAGAATAATCAACAGGCATAATGACCTTGAACATCAGTATGTTTCGCTTGTGTGATATCGAAACATACTGCATGCATTTGGTACTTGGGCCTTCAGTGGGAACTTTCCCCGACTTAATCCATCTCTTATTACCACAACTATCATGTCGCAAGTATAGAAATAATCAATACAATAAAAAAACGCAATATAACAATGTGTGGCATTACAGAGAGAGAGGCATTTTACATATGGAGGGTGAATACCATTTTACTAAAGCAAGAAACCCAGTTAAGACAACTCAAAACCTCTACACTACAACCGCAACTGTGCACCAACATCATCTGGAGCAGTTCAGAATCAATATTTGTCTAATAACATGACAAAAACATCAAAACGTAAATAAAATACAACCTACTCACTAGAGATGTAGACTCATAATTTGCACCGCTCCTCAGAGGCTGTAAGCCAGTGGTACTGCTCGTATTCACTAGTCTGGAAGTGGCAAACAAACCCTTTCCTGGGCTGAGACAAGCTAGCTAGCTTCGGGTTGGCCCACCTCTCCTCACGATGTCTAGCTTTTCTTCAAAATGTATTTTTAAGTATGTCCAAGACCAAATTAATTATTTTCTAAAGTTATATCCTCTAGTCTAACGCAGATGTATTAACGTGTACAGAGCGCTACAGACATGTTTTGCCAGTTTTACTTGGCTGTAACAACCAATCAGAAGATGGAAAAATGCTGACGCTACTGTGAGGCGAAGTATAAAATCTCATTGGTTAAAGAACCAGAGCTATTTATTAAGGAGACTATGGTAAAAAAAAAAAAAAAAGGCCTGCAGAATAGACTTTGCAGCCCTGGGCAGATTAGATTGACATGGCAGCACATAGAGGCTGAAATCTGATTGGGCAAAAAAAATCTAACACCTTTACACGTACTGGAAGCAATGCAGCCAAGAGACACGCTAAAAAATGAAGAAAATAAACTGTTGGAAATAAATTAATTAAATTTCATGAAAGAAATATTAGAATTTAGGTTGTAAATGTAGGTCAGTGCTTCTGATAGTCTTTAGGCCAGCAGAGAATGCTTTGCTGGCCCTGACCGCCCACCACTGGATAACGATTGTGTACTGTGTGTATGTATTAAGTCTGGTGTAACTGTTTGACCATTGTAGCAACAATAATAACTCGCCTTAAAATGTACATTTAAGCCAATATCGGTACATGCAAAATCACTGTATAAGGTGTTTTTTACTTGTCACATGTACAGTACAGTGCAGCAAATTCTTTCTTTGCATATGCCAGCAATGTTAGTAAGCTGGGGTCAGGCAAGAAACGACACTTCTGGAGCATAAATGGTCAAGGGCCTTGCTCAAGGGCCCAAGAGTGGCAGCTTGGTAATACCAGGGCTTGAACTTTTAACCTTGTGCTCAGTAACCCAGCGATGTAACCGTTGCACTGCAACAACACAAAAAAAAAAAAAAACAGAGAAGAAAAGTCAAACTTGATAAGATTTCACAAAGAATTCAAAAATTAATCATCCGAAATAATTGCTTTTTTTTTCTCGAGCATGTGATGCTCCTGTAATTTGTATTTAGACACACCTGTGGCAAGTCACAGGTGTGGGCAATATAGTAATCACACTTGCAGCCAGTTAAAATGGAAAAAAGTTGACTCCATTGTGAGAATGGATACATGGAAGAAGTGTAAAGAATTGTCTGTGGATTTAAAAGAAAAAAGGGGAAAAACGTTGACAATCTCAAGGCTACAAATCCATCTCTAGAGATCATAACGTTCCTGTGTCCAATGTGCGGAATATCATCAAGCGCTTTACAGCCCATGGCACTGTAGCGAACCTCCCTGGACGTGGACAGAAGTGAAAATTTATGAAAAATTGCAACGAAAGGATTGTTCAAATGGTGAATAAAAAAAACCAATTAACTTTCAAACAAGTTCAAGCTTATCTGCAGACACAGGGTACAACAATGTCAGCTTGCTCTATCCATCACAATCTGAATGAAAAGGAACGCTATGGTAGGAGACCCAGGAGGACACCACTGCTGACACAAAAGCATAACAAAGCAAGACTGAAGTTTGCCAAAACTTATGTTACAAAACCACAATCCTTCTGGGAGAACGTACTGTGGACAGATGAGAGAAAAGTAGAGCGTTTTGGTAAAGGACATTATGGCACAGTTTACGAAAAAAAAAAAAGAAAACAGCCCCTACAGTCGAACATGGTGGAGGTTAAAAAACTTTTTGGGGTTTCTTTTCTGCTTCTGCCACTGGATGCCTTGACTGTGTGAACGGTATCATGAAATCTGTTGATTACCAAAGAATTTTGGGGTGCAACGTAATGGCCAGTGTCAGAAAGCTGCATCTCCACCAGAGGTCATGGGTCTTCCAGCAGGACAATGACCCAAACACACTTCAAAGAGCACTCAGTACTGGTTACAAACAATCAGAATCAGAATCAGAATCAGGTTTATTGGCCAAGTGTGTTGACACACACAAGGAATTTGGTTCCAGCTGTTTGTTACTCTCAAAAGTACAGACATAAATAAAAAAAACCTATACATGACAAAACAGACACAACAAGACAAAAAACAGACTATACAAGACAATACAGACATACAGACAATATGAGACCGTATAGACAGTGTGGGTAATAAATAGGGGTACAGACCAGTAATGTACATAAAGTGTGGGAGTGCATGGTAGTGCAAATGACAGTATTGTGTGCCAGGTATGATGAGAGAGTTTACTATAAAACTTTGTACAGTATATAGAAGCAATAGTGTGTGTAACATATACAGATAATGTGATGAGTGAGAGTTCTGTGCAGTATTTATAGATGTGAGCAGGGAATATAATTATGGTCAGTTGTTAGTGAGGGTGATTGCTTGGGGAAAGAAACTGTTCCTGTGCCTGGCAGTCTTAGTGAACAAAGTTCTGTAGCGCCTGCCAGAAGGGAGGAGCTGAAAGATGTTGTGTCCAGGGTGTGAAGGGTCATTAATGATTTTTCCTGCCCGGTTTCTGGTTCTTCTATGGTACAAGTCCTGGAGAGTGGGCAGGGGGGCACCAATGATTTTTTCAGCTGTTTTAACAGTTTTCTGCAGTCTGTTTCTGTCCTGTTTTGTTGCGGCTCCGAACCAGATGGTGATTGATGAGCACAGGACAGATTCAATGACTGCAGTGTAGAACTGTATCAACAGCTCCTGTGGCAGACTGTACTTCCTTAATTGCCTTAGAAAGTACATCCTCTGCTGGGCCTTTTTCAGAATCGAGTTTATGTTTGATTCCCATTTCAGGTCTTGGGAAATGGTAGTGCCCAGAAACTTGAAGTTCTCCACAGGTGACACAGGAATGTTGGATATTGTGAGGGGGAGTAGTGTTGAAGGATGTTTCCTAAAGTCCACTATCATCTCCACAGTTTTGAGTGTGTTTAGCTCAAGGTTGTTCTGACTGCACCATAGCACCAGCTGCTTCACCTCCTGCTTATATGCAGACTCGTCACCATCTTGGATTAGTCCAATGAGCGTGGTGTCATCTGCAAATTTTAGGAGTTTGACAGTTGGGTCACTTGATATGCAGTCATTCGTATAAAGGGAGAATAGCAGTGGGGAAAGGACACACCCCTGAGGAGCACCAGTGCTGACTGTCCGAATACCGGAGGTAACACCTCCCAGTCTCACCTGTTGTTTCCTGCCTGTCAGGAAGCTGGTGATCCATTGACAGATGGCAGGGGGTATAGTAAGGTTTAGGAGTTTGGAGTGGAGGATTCCCGGAATTATTGTATTGAAAGCCGAACTAAAGTCAACAAACAAAATCCGGGCATATGTTCCTGGGCAGTCAAGGTGTTGCAGAATGTAGTTTAGCCCCATGTTGACTGCGTCATCCACCGATCTGTTTGCTCGGTATGCAAACTGTAGGGGATCCAGCAGCTGTTCTGTCACCTTCTTTAGATGGGCCAATACCAGCTTTTCAAAAGTCTTCATGACGACAGATGTCAGAGCGACAGGCCTGTAGTCATTCAGTCCAGTAATGGAGGCTTTCTTGGGGACTGGGATGATTGTGGAGAGTTTAAAGCAGGAGGGGACCTCACACAACTCCAGTGATCTGTTGAAGAGAGAGGTGAAAATGGGAGCCAAAGCACTGGAGAGTTCTGAAAATGGCCAGCAATGAGTCCACATCTTAATCCCATAGAACACCTGTGTAAAGATCTCAAAACAACAGTTGGGAGAAGGCATCCTTCAAATCTAAATGACCTGAAGCAGTTTGCAAAAGAAGAGTGGTCCAAAATTCCAGTAGAGAGGTGTAAGAAACTAATTCATGGTTATGGGAAGTGAATGATTTCAGTTATTTTTTCAAAAGGAGGTGATACCAAATATGAGGTTAAGGGTGCCAATCATTTTGTCCAGTGCATTTTTTTTTTGTTGGTTTCTGTGTGGAATTGTATCAGATTAGACTTTTTTTCTCTGTTTTTTTTGTGTGTTGTTCCAATGCAAAAAATAAAAAATAAACATGAGTATCAAAACATTTGCAAAAGAAACAATTTTCTGATATAAGGGTTGCATTTTCTGACAGAAATGCAAGGGTGCTGAAACCCCAAAGCTCCATGTTTTCTGTGACATTTTAGATTTGATTAGCTTTAACTTGGTGATTCTTGCAACTTGGTCAGTGTGCAAGGTACATGTTCAGAGCCAATGAAATGCATTCAAAGCAGATGCTTAAAACAAAACTCTATATAAAGTGCACAAATGAAATTTACACTGCAATGTGGAAGCAGTTAGTTTTTCTCATATGGTAAGGGGCAATTATATACTAATTGGGTAACAGTACTAATGGTATTTTTCTCTTTTTTATCTCGGCAATATTTTTTTTAAATAAGCCACAATATAAGCTATTTACAATATACACTCTAGTAAGGACACATTATTTTTAGGTGCTCTTTCATGCTTACTTTCCAGTAATATTCCAAGGTCTTCTATTGGATTCACATGCAAATGACTGGAAAGACCTGTGAAAAACACTAAACTTATTGTCATGTTCATGAGACCAGTTAGAGATGAGTTTTATTTTGTTGTGACATGGTGCATTATCATGCTGGAGGTAAATTGAGCCATGAAGGGATGCACATAGTCTGTATTGTTGAAAGATTTATGATCAAACTCTTGATGTCACCCAAATGAGAATGGGTTTCCCTTTTGAGTCTGGTTCCTCTCAAGGTTTCTTCCTCATAACATCTAAGGGAGTTTTTCCTTGCCACAGGCTGGCTCATCAGGGATAAATGCACACCATTTAACTTGACTGTTGATTTCTGTAAAGCTGCTTTGAGACAATGTCTGTTGTGAAAAGCGCTGTAGAAATAAACTTGACTTGACTTGACGTGGTCAGCAATAATACTCAAATATGATGTGGCATGTAAATGATGATTGATTGATATTAACAAGCTTAAAGTGTGCCAAGAAAACATTTTCACATTACAGTAAGAATAGGCAATTTGGTGTTAATTCCCCATAACATGTTTTTTTACTCAATTCAGAACATGGCCTATAAAGAATAAATTCATATGGTTCTAATATTCAAACAATCTCTGGTGAGTAATAGAATGAAATATCACCTGGTACATTTCCAAACTATCCAGTTTCCTTGAAATCATGTTCTTGTCTGACAGGTAGTACCAGATGTGGTTTTCTGTAGCCCATCTGCTTCAAGGTTCTTTTGTGGATGATTGATTGGTAATAAGGTGTGCCAAGAAAACATTACCCATACCATTCCAGCACCTCCACCAGCCTGGGCTCCTCAAGTCATGTTAGGGTAATGGATTATTGCTATTAGTGCCAAATTCTTACCCTACAATTTGTTTGCCTCAGAAGTAATCAACAATTATCAGACAAGGCTATGTTTGGCAATCAGCTGCATAGTTTGCTAAACCAACACCCACTGAAGCCTCGGCTTTCTGTTCTCGGCTGACAGGAATGGAACCTGATGCAGTCCTCTGCTGTTTCTGAGTTATATGTTTATCTGAGTTCCTGTAGCCATTCTGTCAGCTTGAATCATTCTGGCTATTTTCTTTTGACCTCTATCATCAACAAAATGTTTTTGTCCACAGAACTGCCACTCACTGGATGTTTTTTCTTTCTTTATTGTGTCATTCTGAGTAAACCCTAGGGACCTAGACACTGTTGTGTGTGAAAATCCCAGGAGATCAGCAGTTATAGAAAACTCAAACTAGTCTGTCTGGCTGCAACCATCATGTCACAGTCAAAATCACTGAGATCACATTTTCCCCCAAATCTGATGGTTGATGTGAACATTACCAGGAGCTGCTCACCTGCATCTGCATGATTTTATGCAATACATTACTGCCACACACTTGGCTAATTAGATACATAATAATTTAAATTGTTGCCTTCTTCTAATTTGTTTACTGGTTTAAGAGATTTCTGTGTCTTATTTGCATGCATCATTGCTGCAATTTAGAGAAATATTATGTATTCCGTTTGCTAAATTATGTTTTCTCAATCTATCACTAGACATTTTAATCAGTTCCCATCTGTCTCTTTTGTTAGGTTAAAGTTTAAGCATGGTCAACATCAGTAATATGAAGGAGACACTCAAGGATTTGACTTTTACTTGCCTTCATATAAGAATCTATACATACAGTTGTAAGCAAAAGTTCATGATTTTTTTTGAAAATCATGAAGTCCATGATTTTCATTTATAAATATTTGGGTGTTTGGATAAGCAATTTCATTTTGATCTATCAAATAACTGAAGGACACAGTAATATTTCAGTAGTGAAATGAGGTTTATTGGATTAACAGAAAATGTGCAATATGTATCAAAACGAAATTAGACAAGTGCAAAAATATGGGAACACTTGTCATTTTGTTGATTTGAATACCTGTAACTACATAGCACTGATTAATTGAAACACACAATTGGTTTGGTGAGCTCATTAGGCCTTGAACTTTATAGACAGGTGCATCCCATCATGAGAAAAGGTATTTGAGGTGGCCAATTGCAAGTTGTTGTTCTTTTTGACTCTCCTCTGAATAGTGGCAACATGGGGGTCTCAAAACAACTGTCAAATGACCTGAAAACAAAGATTGTTCAACATTATGGTTTAGGGGAAGGCTACAAAAAGTTATCGCAGAGATACAAGCTGTTAGTGTCGACTGTGAGGAACATAGCGAGGAAATGGAAGACCACAGGTACAGTTCTTGTTAAGGCCAGAAGTGGCAGGCCACATAAAATATTGGAAAGGCAAAGGATGGTGAGAACGGTCAAAAAATCCCACAGACTTACAGCATCAACTTGCTGCAGATGGTGTCACTGTGCATCGTTCAACAGTTCAGCAAAACCTTGCACAAAGAGAAGCTGTATGGGAGAGTGATGCGAAAGTCTTTACTGTACACACCCCACAAACGGAGTCGCTTGAGGTATGCAAACACACATTTGGACAAGCCAGCTTCATTTTGGAATTACGTGCTGTGGACTGATGAAACAAAGATTGAGTTTTTTGGTCATAACAAGGGGTGTTATGCATGGCGAGGTTCCATCATGCTGTGGGGCTGTGTGGCCAGTGCCGGTACTGGGAATCTGGTTAAAGTTGAGGGTCACATGGATTCCACTCAATATCAGCAGATTCTTGAGAATAATGTTGAGGAATCAGTCACAAAGTTTACGCCGGGGCTGGATCTTTCAACAAGACAACAACCAAAAACACTGCTCAAAATCTACTCGGGCATTTATGCAGAGGAACAAGTACAATGTTCTGGAATGGCCATCCCTGTCCCCAGACCTGAAGGTCATGAACATCTGTGGGGTGATTTGAAGTGGGCTGTCCATGTTCGGCAACAATCAAACCGTCTCTAGGTTACAAATGTAACCCTAGTTCCAAAAAGGGAACGAGATGATGCGTAATAACGCTTTGGGAACGCCCCTGCGTTGTCCACGCTCTGGACCATGTGTGAAATCTGACCAATAGGCGAGTCATGACGTCATTGGCGGGCAACCAGGAAGCTACAAATGGCTGGGCGATGGTAGCGACGCTATCTTCTGCACAGAAAGAATGAAAGCGCCGCAGGGATGCAGGGAGTGTGGCACGGAGACGCAGAATCTCGTTTCCTCAGGGAACTAGGGTTACATTCGTAACCTAGAGACATTCCCCAGCCTGCATATTCCCAATCCTGTTTAGGGAGGAAATCGCCAAGAGGAAGGCAGTCTTGACCGACAGGTACCTAAGGGCCAATTAGGCCAAGGGCTCAAAGGGGGGCTCGGAAAGAGCCGCCAGCACAACTGCCAAGTCCCAGACAGGCACTCTGGGTCGCGTCCCGGGCCTAAGCCTCCGGGTGCCACGGAGGAAACGTGTCACCAGAGGGTGCCTACCCAGCGACTTAACATTCAGGGTTGAAGGGGTTAACCCTGTGGCAGACTGTTCCTGTAAAAACTACAGAACTGAACCAACCGGGCAGTTAACTGGGTCCAAGTCACAGTGCTCACACCATGATGTGAACAGTCGCCACTGTGACAGAGTGAACTGTCCCTATGGTCGGCATAACAATACACACAACACTTTCACTTCTCCTCTGGTTCTTGCTACAGCGCGGTGGGTGCACACGCATGCCAGCTAGCACGCCGCTCACACACACACACACACACACACACACACACACACACACACACACACACACACACACACACTTCATTCTTTCATCTCTCATCCCGGACAATGAGCGCACACACACACACACACCCACACACAAACGGAAGGACTTCCTAAACTTTGTGTGCTCACCTGTTAGCTGCGTCGGTCTTCCGGGTCGGGTTTGGATGGCAGCCAACCGGAGCGCGCTGAATAGCGGCCGGCTTTAAAGGGCCAGCGCTGCGTCGCGCATGCGCAGTAAACCCGGAAGTCGGCAGGCTTATGTTGAAGGGACACTTTTTTTGTGTGATTATTATTATTATTGTTATTATTATTAATTTCTTATTTGCTGTTATCAGCATTATTAGTGCTATTATTAGTATTAATATTGTTGTCATGTTTATTTATTTAGTATGATATTCACAATGTTATTAAGCCATTTTGTGAATGGCTACAAAATACCAAACCTCTTTGGGTAAAATGGTTGAGTCCAAGGGGAGGGGCTTACACTATATAAGCCAGCCTCCCACCATAATGCGGGGTGGAGTCGTAGGAGTGGTGCATTGTGGAGATAACAGAGGCTGAGAACTATTGCAGTGAATGCACATGAGCAGGTGCCCTATTTTGTATATAGTTTTCTTTACTTTCCCCGTAATAGTCTTTGTTTGTTATTTTGCCACTTATTCTTTTCTGGGGTATTATATATATATATATATATTTTGGACCTTGCACTTGAGCACACTGTAAACACCACTTTACACGGAACATCACAGCGAGTATTGCCATCATTTGGGTAGAAGGCGAACCCGTAAGGCCGCTCTACCACATTTGGTGTCAGAAGTGGGATGGCTACTCGCAAGACAGTGCCAAAAGGACGCAAGGCCAGGATGGTGCTTCGTTCCTAGACCCAGGCAGCCACTGATGAAGATGGAGCCTGGGGAACAGTGGATTCAACTGAGGAAGAAAGAGAGGAGGATTGGTTGCCTCCTGTACGACCCAAGGGTACGGCATCTAGGACTGGAGCAGGCCGCCCATTAAACCATTCGAAGAAGGGATGGCCGAGGTGTTCCGGCAGTTTATGCACGCACAGGAGCAGCAAGAGCAACGCTACCTCCAAGCGCTGCAGACTCTGCAGGTGACCATGCAGCAAGCCATCCAACCAGCTTCTTCATCACTGGGCCTGGAGAGCCCACGAATGGAGCTGCCCACACCAGCACCCCGGAGAATTAGCCTGTCCCCAGGGGTCCCGCACACTCCTACAGGAAGCCCACAACTGGAGCTGCCTACACCAGCTCCCCGTGGAAGTGCTACTGCACTGAGGGCCCAGAGCACACCGACGCCCACCAGTCAGCCAAGGCTCAGAACCGAGCCGAAGTTGCCAAGCTTCCAGCATGGGGAAGACATTGAGAACTATCTGCATCGGTTCGAGTGGCTCGCCAGAACCTGGAAGTGGCCGGAGGACGAATGTAGCTACCAGCTGGTTCCGCTGTTGACCGGGCAAGCACTGGAGGCCTACCTGGCGATGGATGAAGACCAAGCAGTGGTCTACAGTGAGCTGAAGAAGGCGCTGTTGGAGAAGTTTAATGTTTCTCCAGAGACCTATCGTCAGCGGTTTTGTGCGACTACGACCCCAGTTGCAGAGACACCCTCAGAGACGTATAATCGGCTGAGGCACCTGTACCGCCGTTGGGTGCGGCCAGAACTACACACCAAGGAGGAGATTGGGGAGATGGTCATCCTGGAGCAGTTTCTCCGTGTCCTACCATACGAGATCAGGATATGGGTAAAGGAACGGGAGCCGAGAACTGGGCTAGCTGCTGCCAAACTTGCCCAGCAGTATCGGAACGCTCACCAGGAGAGCCGTCGTTTCCAACTGGTGAAAGGTGACCAGAAGAGTTCTACCAGTGGATGGAGCGCTGGAGAATCTCGCCGCCACCTTCAAGCCAGCAAGGGGGACAAGGACACCAGAGAACCGAAACTCATCTGCTACTATTGCCAACAGCCAGGACACAAAGCAACTGTGTGCCCAGCAAGAAAGGCCAAGCTGACGGGGTTTTGTTATGTCCCAAGGAAGGAGGACAGTACAGTGAACTGTATCGGGAACCCCCAACTCGTTCCAGTGATCGTTAATGGGAAGGAGTTGAAGGCTTTGTTGGACACTGGGAGTTCAATGTCACTGGTGAAAAGGTGTCATGTGACCAGGGTGTCTTTCACACATCACACGAAGTTACAATGTGTGCACGGAGAGGTGAAACAGTACCCCCAAACCGAGGTGAATGTGTCCATAAACGGGCAGACATACCTGCTCACTGTGGCTGTTGTGGAAACCCTACCGGCAGATGTTATTTTGGGACGTGATGTACCGGTATTACCCGAACTGGTACAAGCAAACTGGGAGGAAGAACGAGCGAGATCCAATGTCCAGCTAGCCTGTCCAGTCGTCACTCGGGCCCAAGCTAGGATGGGACTGCAGCCGTTGCCTGACATGGACAGTAGCTTGTTGCAAGGCGGGACCAAGGGGCCCAGAAAATCACGTCGCCAACGTCGGCTGGAGAGAGGACTCGGTACCCAGTGCCGGAGATTAAAACCGAAGGACTGGAGGTCAGTGGATGGACTGTACCGGTGAACATCGTGAAGCTGCAGCGCGCGGACGAGTCGCTAAAACCTTTGTTTGAGAAAGCGATGCAAGGCAAGCAAGCGGACGTGTGTGGGGAGCAGTACGTCATTAACAACAATATACTGTATATGCAAGCCTCAGACGTAACCAGGTTGGTGGTGCCGAGATGTTGTCGCCCCGTGGTGCTGCATCTAGCACATACAGTTCCCTGGGCGGGACATCTGGCTCTGCAGAAGACCTACGCACGTATCAGCTCACGATTCGTCTGGCCGGCGTTGTACACGGATGTACAAAAGTACTGCACCACATGCCCCACCTGTCAGCAGACTAGTGCTGTGCGGCGACAAGACAGGGCCCCTCTACAACCATTGCCAGTGATCTCTGTTCCATTCCAACGCATTGCTATGGACATAGTAGGGCCACTGGAAAAGAGCAGTACAGGATCTCAGTATATACTCGTCATCAGCGACTATGCCACTAGGTACCCAGAGGCGTTTCCTCTCCGCTCCATCACCACCCCGAAGATAATAAATGCTCTCATCCAGCTGTTTTCTCGGGTGGGAATCCCAGAAGAGATCCTCACGGACCAAGGGACCAACTTCACCTCAAGACTGATGAAACTATTACACCGACAGCTGGGGATCACCGCTATCAAGACCAGTCCATACCACCCTCAGACAGATGGACTGGTGGAGCGTTTTAATAAAATGCTCAAAGGCATGCTGCGGAAGTTTGTGTCGGATACTGGAAGGGACTGGGACAAATGGCTACCTTTCTTGCTGTTTGCCTACCGGGAGGTGCCACAAGCATCGACTGGCTTCTCACCCTTCGAGCTCCTGTACGGTTGGCAGGTCCAAGGACCTCTGGATCTCCTCCGGAGAAACTGGGAGGACCCTTGTTCAGGAAATAAGGCTGAAAAGGGCATAGTCCAGTACATCCTAGAGATGAGGGATCGTTTGGAAAACTACAGGAAGCTGGCAGCGGAGAACCTCCAAAAGGCGCAAAAGTACCAGAAGACGTGGTATGACCAGCAAGCCCGTAGCAGAGAGCTACGACCAGGACAGAAAGTACTGTTGTTACTGCCCACGTCCACGAGTAAGCTCCTTATGAAGTGTCAGGGGCCCTACAGTGTGGTACGGCGGATGGGGCAGACATCGTACGAGATCTACCATCCTGACAAAGGCAAGGCAAAGCAAACGTACCATATTAACCTGCTGAAGGAGTGGAAAGAGCCTCCCAGCGAAAAGGCAGACCCGGTACTGCTCATTCAGAAGGTGGAGGAAGATCGGGAGGAGGATCACCTGGAACCAAAGGCTAGCGGACAAACACAGCCAGCAGAGGTAGACCTCGGACACCTGGAGGCACCCAAACAGGCTGAGCTGCAAACGCTCTTTGGTCGATACCCGGCGTTGTTTCGTCAGAGGCCTGGACGGACCAACCTGGTACACCACAAGATCCGCCTGACCAATACAACCCCATCTCGACAGAGACCGTATCGGGTGCCTGAGAGGCTGGTGGCACCACTGAAGGCAGAAGTTAGGACGATGCTGGAGATGGGAGTAATCGAGCCGTCAAGCAGTGAATGGAGTAGTGGGTGGTCATCGTACCCAAGAAGGACAACACCCTCCGCATCTGCATTGACTTCCGTCGATTAAACTCCCAGTCCCAGTTCGACGCGTACCCAATGCCACGCATTGATGATCTGCTGGAAAAGATCGGGGGAGCCAAGTACGTGACCACATTAGACCTGTGTAAGGGATATTGGCAGGTGCCTCTGGAAAAGACGTCCAGGCCTTACACAGCGTTCAGGACCCCTCTTGGACTGTTCCAGTTCACGGTTCTTCCCTTCGGCCTACATGGGGCACCAGCAACATTCCAGAGGTTGATGGACCAAGTGCTGCAAGGCGGGGAAGAATGGTCAGCCGCGTATCTGGACGATGTGGTGGTTCACAGCGAGACCTGGGCTGATCACCTTAACCACCTCGAACAGACCCTGAGGAGGATCCAGGAAGCGGGTCTGACACTGAACGTGGCTAAATGTGTGTGGGCCAAGGCTGAGGCAGACTACCTGGGTTACCGCTTGGGTGACGGAGAGCTGAGGCCGCAAGTGGACAAGGTAGAAGCTATTCGCAACAGCCCGAGGCCTACAACTAAGAAGGAGGTCAGGTCCTTCTTAGGTCTGGTGGGATGGTACCGACGGTTCATCCCAAATTTCTCCACCACTGCAGGACCACTGACCAACCTGCTGGGAAAGGCGGTGAAGAACCCTATAAGGTGGACGGATGACTGTGAGACAGCCTTCGTCACACTGAAGGAAGGAATGTGTGCAGAGCCTGTCCTACGCAGTCCAGACTTCACAAAGCGGTTCACCGTCCAGATTGATGCATCTGCGGTGGGCATTGGAGCAGTCTTGACCCAGGGTGAGGAAGGCAACCAGAGACCAGTCGCCTTTCTGAGCCGGAAACTGCTGCCACGTGAAACCCGGTACTCCACTATTGAAAAGGAATGCCTGACAATCAAGTGGGCCCTGGAGAGCCTGAAGTACTATCTGCTAGGGAGAGAATTCACCCTGGAAACAGACCACAGAGCATTAACCTGGATCCACACCATGAAGGACCACAATGCTCGGGTGACCAGGTGGTACCTCTCCATGCAGCCGTACAACTTCAGGATCAGACATCGTCCAGGGAAACAGAACCTAACGGCTGACTACCTGTCTCGCCACCCGGCAAGCTCGCGGCTTGCAGAGGGGGAAGGTGATGTGACAGAGTGAACTGTCCCTATGGTCGGCATAACAATACACACAACACTTTCTCTTCTCCTCTGGTTCTTGCTACAGCGCGGTGGGTGCACACGCACGCCAGCTAGCACGCCGCTCACACACACACACACACACACACACACACACACACACACACACACACACACTCACTTCATTCTTTCATCTCTCATCCTGGACAATGAGCGCACACACACACACACCCACACACAAACGGAAGGACTTCCTAAACTTTGTGTGCTCACCTGTTAGCTGCGTCGGTCTTCCGGGTCGGGTTTGGATGGCAGCCAACCGGAGCGCGCTGAATAGCGGCCGGCTTTAAAGGGCCAGCGCTGCGTCGCACATGCGCAGTAAACCCGGAAGTCGGCAGGCTTATGTTGAAGGGACACTTTTTTTGTGTGATTATTGTTATTATTATTAATAATTTCTTAATTTCTGTTATCAGCATTATTAGTGCTATTATTAGTATTAATATTGTTGTCATGTTTATTTATTCACAATGTTTTATTCACAATGTTATTAAGCCATTTTGTGACTGGCTACAAAATACCAAACCTCTTTGGGTAAAATGGTTGAGTCCAAGGGGAGGGGCTTACACTATATAAGCCAGCCTCCCACCATAATGCGGGGTGGAGTCGTAGGAGTGGTGCATTGTGGAGATAACAGAGGCTGAGAACTATTGCAGTGAATGCACATGAGCAGGTGCCCTATTTTGTATATAGTTTTCTTTACTTTCCCCGTAATAGTCTTTGTTTGTTATTTTGCCACTTATTCTTTTCTGGGGTATTATATATATATATATTTTGGACCTTGCACTTGAGCACGCTGTAAACACCACTTTACACGGAACATCACAGCGAGTATTGCCATCATTTGGGTAGAAGGCGAACCCGTAAGGCCGCTCTACCACAGCCACCTTGGGGCGTACGACCTCCTTGTGGAGAGAGCTCTGGAATGGAGAAGGGTCTCCAATACCTCGGTAAAGAGGCCAGCTGCTACGAACTGTGCCCAGTCAGGGGCCACATCTACAGCTTTCACAACTCCGGGCGGGGGTGAACCAGGGTTCCGCCTGCCTGCGAGAGGGGATCCCTCAAGTAGGGATACCAGGTCTGCAAACCATGTCTTGCCCGGCCATCGAGGTGCTACCAGGAGGAGACGGACTCCTTTCCGGCAAACTCTCTCCAGAACTCCCGAGAGCAACGCGATCGGGGGAAAGGCGTACAGGCGTAGCCTCAGCCACAACTGTACCATGGCATCCAGCCCTAACGGGGCTGGGCGAGAGAGAGAGAACCAGAGGGGACAGTGTGAAGTCTCCCGGGTCGCAAAAAAATCCACCTGGGCTCTGTAGAACCTCCGCCATACTGCTCCACTACCTCGGGGTGGAGTTGCCATTCCCCAGGCCTTGGCCTTTGTCCTGACAGGGCATCTGCTCTGACATTCTACTGTCCTGGGATGTAAACAGCTCTCAATAAAAGGAGTTTGCCCTGGGACCACAAGAGGACCTCTTGTGCCAGTTTGTACAAGGGGCAAGACCAGAGGCCCCCCCGGTGGTTGATGTATGAGACCACCGCAGTATTGTCCATGAGGACCAACACAAATGGTGGTCCCTTAGGTCTGGGAGGAAGTGTTTCAACCCCAAAAACACTGCCATCATCTACAGGCAATTTATGTGCCACGAGAGACATGGGCCGCTCCACAGGCCCTGGGCAGAGTGGCCACTCATGACCACTCCCCACCCTGTGAGGGAAGCGTCCGCTGTTAGCGTTACACGATGACAAGGAGTCCCTAAAACGGGGCCTCAGGACAAAAACCTTGGGTCCTTCCATACATCCAAGGCTCGAAAGGCACGCTGCGAAACCTTGATGGTACGATACGGATTCCCTCTGGGGGAGAACCCTCTGCCCTGGAGCCACCACTGGAGGGGCCACATGTGGAGGAGGCCGAGTGGAATTTCACTGGACGCTGCCGCAATGAGACCCAGCAGCCTCTGGAACTGCTTTACAGTGAGTGGCTGGCCTTCTCTTACCCTCCTGACTGTGGTGATGATGACTTTGATCCGAGCGGGAGACAACTGTGCCCGCAACCTGACCGAGTCCCACACAACGGCTAAAAAAGTGGTTCTCTGTACTGGAGAAAGTGCACTCTTCCCGGCGTTCAGTCTGAAGCCCAGTTCCTTCATGCAAGCAAGAACGACATCTTGATGCCGAACTGCTTGGTGCTCTGAATGGGTCAGTATCAACCAGTTGTCGATATAATTTAAAATGCGGATGCCCTGGAGCCGCAGCGCTCAGTGCTGTGTCCACGCATTTCGTGAATGTACGGGGTGAGAGTGCTAGGCCGAACGGGAGGACCGATATTGGTAAGCTTCACCCTCGAAAGCAAACCTCAGGAACCTCCTGTGTGCGGAAAGGATGGAAATGTGAAAATATGCGTCCTTCAGATCTATCGTAACGAGTCCTCGGACCTGATTTGAGTCACGACCTTTGTGAGGGTAAGCATCTTGAACCGGAGCCTCATAAGTGAGCGGTTTAAGAAATGAAGATCCAGAATGGGACGCAACCCGCCATCCATTTTTAGACCACAACAAATTACGTGCTGTAGTAGCCCGTAATTTAGACTCTGTAGTAGTAGACTCTCGAACCGAGGGGGGAACCACCTCGATGGCCCGTTTCCCCAGGAGACTGCGCACTTCCTGTTCCAGGACCAGAGCCTGCTCGGGCCCCACCAGGGTGGAAAACAACCCATTAAACCGGGGAGGAGAAGACGCGAACTGAATTGCATAGCCCTTCTCTATAGTCCGCAGGACCCACTGGGAGACCTCTGGCAGCCCCTCCCGAGCTGCCAGAAAATTCTTCAGGGGAACCAACCCCTTTGGGCTGGCCTCTGACCCACTCAGAGTGGCTGGGGTAGTTCCCCGCAGCCAATGACACCTCGTGAGAGGTGGCGGAACTCCCCCATCCGCAACAACCTTTTGGGTGAAAAGATGGGGAGCGAACTGCTGGAGGGAGGCTGTGCCCTGAAGCACGTCTTGTGGCAGGGCTAACAGACCAGCCTCCTGGACCCGAACGGCCGGAGCAGCGTACTGCGGCCGTTGATGCCTCCTGAGAGGCGGCGGGTATCCCCAATCTGTACCGAGACTTTGGGTGGAAGTGGAGGGAGACATCCGCTGGAGGGGGGCCGTGCTCTGAAGCACGTCTTGTGGCAGAGTCAACGGCCTGGCCTCCTGGTGGTGTAGGGGATGGACGGGCACCGTAGCGTGAAGTGTACACCGTCCACCCAATCATAAATCATCAGGATCCACGAACCACAGCCCATTTGTTGGAGGCGAGGGTGACCCTCAGGTCAGCCTGCTCCTTCTTGGGCTTAGAGTGTCGCCAGGGGCCCTTCTGCCCTGCCTGCAGAGATCGGGTGGCAACGCTCTGTTTCTGGGTGTTGCGGTGCCCGGAGGGACCAGGCTGGGGCTGCGGCCGAACAGCCCCACGAGATCAGTAAGGAAGGAACTGCTGAAACGCAGCCGACTGCTTTTTAGACTCCTGGAACCTGTTAACGACCGCCGTCACAGCGTCGCGAAAGTCACCAGGAAGTGTCATCGGTCCATTCAACAGCACAGCTTTATCCTTATCTGGGAGGTCAGATAAGGTGAGCCACAGATGCCTTTCTATGGCTACCAGCGGCCCGTGCCATGTGTTTGGTGGCCCAAAGGGTTAGGTCGGCAGCGTGATGCAACTCCTTAATATTGTCGGCCCCGGAGCTAAATCCCTCATTCAAATGACGTAGCAGGTCAGCCTGGTATGCCTGCAACAAACCCATGGTGTGGAGGCAACCTGCAGCCTGGCCTGCTGCCACGTAAGCCTTCCCTACTAAGGCTGATGTTGCACGCAACGGCTTAGTAGGGAATACCAGGGCCTTTAGCGACGATGCTATGCAAGGGGAGAGATAGCTAGCTAGGGTCTCTTTCACACACGGCATCGCCCCGTAGCCGCACTCCTTAGCTCCAACCACATTCGCGTAGAGCGAGGAATGCGCGCAGCATACGGGGTCTCCCAGCACCTGGAAACCTCGGTGTGCAGGTTGAGGTTGGGGAAGATAAGATAAGATATACCTTTATTCGTCCCACAGTGGACAGTCAAAGGAAAGAATTAAAAATAAATGCAAATATATAAAAAGAATATACAAATACTATAATATACAGTATATACACAGTACAATGTATAAATACAATAAGGTAAGAAAAAAGGACGCATTGCAGGTAGTATTGCCCACAGGTTGTATTGCACGTATTGCAGTTAATATAGCACATCTTGCAGGTAATATTGCACATATTGCCGGTAATATTGCACATGTTGCATATAATATTGCACACAGGTAATGTTATTGCACAGCTAAAAAGTAATAACAGTGTTTTGGTGACTGGTTTTACTGGGAGCAGCTTTGATTGTAAAGCCTACTAGCAGCAGGGAGAAAAGACCTTCTATAACGCTCCTTCAGACACTTAGGATGTAACAGTCTGTCACTGAAGGAGCTGCTAAACAATGTAACGGTTACATACAGGGGGTGAGAGGCGTTCTCCAGCAATGATGATAGTTTTGCTACCATCCCCCTTTCTCCCACCTCCTGAACAGTGTCCAAGGGAATCCCCAGGACTGAGCTGGCCTTCCTGATCAGCTTGTCCAGTCTCTTCCTGTTTGCAGTAGAGATGCTGCTGCCCCAGCAGACCACTCAATAGAATATGGCTGAGGCCACCACAGAGTCAAAAAGGTCTTCAGTAGCTCTCCTTGCACTCCAAAAGACCTTTGTCTCCTCAGCAGAAAGAGTCTGCTCTGCCTTTTCTTGTAAATTGCCTCAGTGTTGTCTGTCCAGTCCAGTTTGTTTTTTAGGTGAACACCCAGGTATTTGTAAGAGTCCACTCTCACAATGTCCTTTCCCTGAATGTTCACTGGTGATAAAGTTTGTTTGTGCCTACGGAAATCCACTACCAGTGCTTTGGTTTTCCCCGCATTTATCTGGAGGCAGCTCCATTGGGACCAGTCCACAAAGTTCTATATAAGTCCTCTGTACTCCCTGTCATCATCATCTGTTATAAGGCCGATGATGGCAGAATCATCAGATAACTTCTGTAGGTGACAGGTTGCTGAGCTGAACATGAAGTCTGCAGTGTAGACGGTGAAGAAAAACGTGGCTAGAACCATTCCCTGCGAGGCTCCAGTGTTGCAGACAATCATGGCAGACTCACAGTCACGAATCCTCACATACTGTGGTCGGTCTGTGAGGTAGTCCAGTATCCAGGCAGACAGATACTGGTCCACTTCCATGTAGACCATCTTATCTCTTCAGGAGTGCAGGTTGGATGGTGTTAAAAGCACTAGAGAAGTCAAAAAACATGACTCTCACAGTGCTCCCAGCCTTTTCCAGGTGTGAAATAGCCCGATTTAGGAGGAAGATGACTGCGTCTTCCACACCAATGCCAGGTTGGTAGGCAAACTGAAATGGATCCATTGATGGGCTCACCAGAGGTCGGAGATGAGTGAGCACCAGCCTCTCCAATGTTTTCATCAGATGCGAGGTCAGTGCTACTGGTCGATAGTCTCCAAAGTTTTTTGAGCATGACATCTTTGGAACAGGCACCACGCAGGATGTTTTTCATATCTGTGGCACCTTTTCCAGCCTCAGGCTCAGGTCAAACATGTACAGCAATATGCTGCAAAGCTGGTCTGCACAGGTCTTAAGTAGCCTGGAGCTGATGCCGTCTGGGCCCGCAGCCCTCCTCACTTTGATCTTCCTGAGCTCCATTCTCACCTGGGCTTTTGTGAGGGGCAGTGTGTATTGGTTGGAGTGTTGCCTGGAGGGAATCGACAAGGGGGAAGTTAGGTGTGTTGAGTATAGACTGTGAGCTGATAGCAGTACAGAGAAAGGTGGGGCTGGAACTGCTTGAACGGAAGGCCTTGGCGCCAAGGTAGTGACACAGAATGCAGGATAAGCTCATCCAGCTTACTGGGTGCGCGCTGCGTCTGCCTTTCCACCGGCCAAGCTAGATCCAGCTTGGATACGGCACGTGTCACGACCTCAAGGAGCTCCTCATACAGCACAGGCTGTGAGGAGTCTATGTGCTCACTAGCATCCATCATCTCATCCTCCTCGAAGGGAGAGACTTGTAATACCGCGCTGCTCGTGCCGAGAGAAGGAGCAGCAATTGGGCCTGCTTCCCCGAGAGAGCAGGTGCTCAATTCAGCAGGAGAGGCTGGAGAGGACTTATCCCACTCCAAACCTGCTGCTAAATCAGCCTGCAAGCCCCACGAGCACCGGCGCTGCTTTGCCTCAGCAAGAGCGGGACTGGAGCTGCAAGGGAGAGCGCTCTTCTCGAAGAGCGCTCTCCGGGAGCGAAGCGTGCGCATAGCCATGTGGCTGCAATGCGAGCAATCGTCTCCCTCAAGAGCCGATTGAGTATGCTCCACACCCAAGCAAACAACGCACCGATCGTGCGTATCCTTCCCCGTAATAAAACAGGGACACGGATCAACACAATTTCGGTATTTCTGCTTGCTAGCCATCACTCAGTCAGAAAACACAGCTAAACAGTGCTTACCTTCTCTCTAAGCAGAAGCTAGCGTCGCTACCATCACGCAGCCATTTGTAGCTTCCTGGTTTACGCGACGTCGCCCGCCGATGACGTCATGATTTGCCTATTGGTCAGATTTCACACGTGATTCAGAGCACGGACAATGCAGGGGCTTTTCCAAAGCACGACGCAGCTCGAATTCCCGAATGGGGAACTAACTGAACTAGAGATGTTTTATAAGGAGGAATGGTCCAAAATACATTTATCCAGAATCCAGACACTCATTACAGGCTATAGGAAGCGTCTAGGGGCTGTTATTTCTGCTAAACGAGACTCTACTAAATATTGATGTGATTTTTCTTTTGGGGTGCCCAAATTTATGCACCTGTCTAATTTCGTTTTGATGCATATTGCGCATTTTCTGTTAATCCAATAAACCTCATTTCACTACTGAAATATTACTGTGTCCTTTAGTTATTTGATAGATCAAAATGAATTGCTGATCCAAACACCCAAATATTTATCCATTAAAATCATGGACATTGTCAGGGGTTCCTAAACTTTTGCATACAACTGTATATTGTAATATTTTTGATATAAATATTACAATTTAAATCAAGTATGTATTAAGTAACATTTTAAATTACGTTGGCAACAGAAAGACAGACTTAAGTGATGCTAGAACAACAATAATCAATTTCCACATCTCTCTCTCTCTCTCTCTGGAGAAGTTTCCTTAGTAATTTGTCCCTCTGTGGTCCCTCTATCTCTAGGTACACACAAACCTCTTTATTTGCTAATTTTAGTTCTTGTCTCCTAACAGGCTACCACTGTTGGTGAGTGTCTGTCCTGGAAATCTCTTTGAGGAGCACTTTTTTTTTTTTTTTTAAAGCGTCTTAAGACATTTTCTTTTATACAGGCCTTTTTATGAAATGTTTCATTGAGAATTAAATGAATTTTACATGCATATGCTGTTTCTCTGTTGTGTGTTCTGTTTTATGCAATGACCTGTATATTGTCTGTAAGGTGACTTTGGGTGTTTTGAAAGGCGCCATGAAATAAAATGCATTATTATTATTATTATTATTATTATTATTATTATTATTATTATTATTATTATGATTATTACTTTTTGTCAGCTGTTATTAAAACTGTCACCAATTTCACCAATTTGAAACAAAACAAAGCCCCAATCCAAATTCGAAATGCTTTTTTTTATTTTTATTTGATAATTAAATCGTTTGTGGTCCAGCTAACACTTGCATCAATCTAGTAGTGTCGGTTTTCAGTGATGTCCTGCCTGAAATAATCTACCTCTTAATGCCATCAATATGACACCATGGCTATAAAAACCAGCAATATTATACAGAAATGCAGTATAACAGAGCACTGCATTACATACAGTGAGAATGAATGCCATTACTAAAGCAAGAAACCCAATGAATACAATTCAACAAGACTCCTTTCACTCCTTTCGCATACATAATCTCTAGCAGAAGCATTAATATTGACCAAATGAAATAACCTCGGGACTGTCATGCATTTTTGCATTTTTTTCCTGTGGATTATTGTTCAAATTCTCAAGAAAAAAAAAATGCAAATGTATAAATATTTAATGAAAAAGCTTTACAACTGTTTTTCATTGTTTTGGCTGGCTTTTTCTTGAAAAGTCTATCTTGTAAATGTCCTTGTAAGTTAATTCATTTTGAAATAATAAAAAAGCTATTAAATACAAACTAACATATTTGAACTTGTGTAGTTTGCTACAGATGCAGTTTGCAAGGTCTGACTAGTGTGCTCTCTGGCTATCCAATTAAAGAATGCAAAAATGCCATATGTCACAGTGTGAAATGGCCTCAGTGTCACAAACTCAATCTGATTGGTTAAAGCAATAGTCTCAAGCCGCATGTGGTTATAAAGACCGCATGGCAGATTCTTGTCATATGATGGCTGAAATCTAATTGCATAGAAATTCCAATATAATCAGACTAATGGGAAAAATATATTAAAAGATAAGTCAGTGATTCCAGTAGAGTTTAGACCAGTAGGAGAAGGCTTGCTGGTCCTGACAACACACTAATGAAATCAAGTCAATAAAAAATGACATTATATGGCTTGCTTTGTGATTTAAACTGATTTTGTACTGGGACACATGACTTTTCCAGCCATATGCGGTTTTACCTAAGTTGAAGGCACACAGTTGTGTATGACATCTTTGAATATGTTAGCATTAAATTATCTCCTTTAATTGAACTAGGAGTCTTAAACCTGTTCCAGCATGACAAAGTCAGCTCCTGAATATATGCTTTAAATGGGTTAGAGTGGAAGATCTTGAGGGGCCTGCTGTAGAGCTCTAAACTCAACCGAACTGAACACCTTTGGGATAAATTGGAACACTGACTGCACCCCAGGCTTCTTTACCTTACACCAGTACCTGATATTACTAACACCGTTGTGGCCCAAATAAGCTCAAATCTCCACAACCACACATCAAAATCTAGTGGGGCATCAAAATTGTAAGTGAGCATATAAGCAAATGGGGAATAAATGTAGAATGGGACGTTTAAACAGAACATAAAAATTTTATGGTTAGGTGTCCACAAACCTCTGTCAATGTAGTGTATATTAAACCTAATTGTGTACTGACATCCATATATTAACTAAAAGCTTCCCACGCTCTTTTCTCAGACCAATACTCAGTCACAGTTCAGCTCAGCCCTTAAAGCAATTACATGGCATTCAGACAGTGAGCGAATGAGCGAATTTTAGAGACACAGTCAGAAAGCAGGATAATTAGACGATGATGTGCTGAATGTGAGAAGCCTTTTCAGTGTTAAGAGCAAATTGAGTCGAAAGATTTAAAACTTCTGTGTGAATGTGAGAAAGATTGAAGATGACTCTAAAAGTGAATGGTGCATTTAGAAAAACAAATAAATAAACAAGCAACCAAAAAAAAAAGACCGCATATAACTTTCTAAAGCAGAAGCAGTAAGAAATAAGAGGTTTCATGTTGAGTGTAAAAACAAAATTAAATCTGATAACCTGAGCCCCAGTGGCATACATAAAGTACTCTCTCTCTCACACACACACACACACACACACACACACACACACACACACATAAATCCTACAATACTGCACTGTACATATATACATATATATATATATATATATATATATATATATATATATACACACACACACACACACACAAATCCTAGAATACTGCACTGTACATACACACACACACACACACACACACACACACAACATAAGTCAGACAATCTGTAAAGCATTTATTTAACCCTTCTTTTGCTTTAATGACAGTATGGTCTGAAGCTGAAATAAACCTGACAGCTTGTCCAAATCCCTATGATTCATAGCAGATCAAATGTCTCTATTCATATTAAAATTTATTTCGTATTTATTACTTCAAATTATTCCACCATCTATTTATTTACATTTCTAAATGAAAAAATAAATCAAGGTGTCAGACCTTTCAACTCTACTGTATGTGTATAAAACATTATACAGGGAAGAAAAATGGAGTTATGGCAAAAGCGAACAATTTTGCTGTTATTGCACTTCACTGCTAGACTGTCATATTTACTTATAGTCGTGTTTTTAAAAGGTGTTAAAATACAGTCAGGCTCTCTGACTCAGCTATACTCTGTAATGGTGGCTCATACTGGGTTGGACTTTTCTACTTTATTTTCTATAAGCAATTCATCTCTGTGGACTTGCTTTCCTTTTTTTCATTGCACAGAGAGGAAAAAAAACAGCCGTGTTTAGCGTCAAAAGTCGTGACAGTAGTATCCGTGGGAATGGGGTCAAAGGGCCAATAGGAACACAGCAGGCTACATGTGGAAACTGCTAACAGGCTAACAAGGGAATTACAGAATGATGGGTTGAGTGTATGCAGAGAGCGAGAAAGAGAGAGAGAGAGAGAGAGAGAGAGAGAGAGAGAGAGAGAGAGAAGAGAAAGAGAAAAGAAGAAAACAGTTTTGCATCAAGCCTGCAGAAATCTAAACCACTGGTTTTCTTCTTTGTTAGAGGAAATCACAACTCAGATAATGCGTTCTAAGAAATTGACAAAAAAAATCTTTGAGATCACGGTGAAAGAAGCACACTGGCCTTTATAATGCATTGTAAAAAGACACTAAATAACTCAGGAATCTCAGGAGAGATTGGCTGGACAAAAGACAATATTTTACTTTTTTTTTTCCAAGAGGGAAGTTCACATTTGTGTATCCTTTTATTTTTTTCACTCTCCATGAGTAAACTCTCCAGATTTGTAGTCAAATTTGGAACGCAATATGTTCTGACACTTTGAGTCATAATACAGTGAGTCATGACTTGCAGCGATTATGTGTGAACATAATCAGAGGTGCATCTGAACCTCATCCTGAGATCTTAAAAGTATTAATCAGCTACAGTTCCAACTTCAAAACAGAACTACAACAAAACACGTTATGAAGCATAAAATTCATAGCAGTCTAGCCTGTTATTTCTGCTGTATCATATCTAAGCATAAGCATTACTGAATTCTTTAAAAATAAACACTAAGCCAATAAGCAAATCACCCTGAGATGTCACAGGAATGGAAAAAAATAAGACATTCTGTCAGAAATCATCTAACCATGTCACTTCCTCCATCTGCTCTGGTTGGCTCCAGTCATCTATCCACTGTGCATGTGAAAAAAATCACGCCTTTCCTGTGCTGTTGTCATGGTTACCAAAGGTGACAAAAAAGGTTGATGAATGGCCTCCACATTTGCTACATTCACAAAACCACATACAGAGCATGGCATTATGGGTACACACTGTTCTGCAGTCAATAATAGAGACAGTTTGGGCTCAGGGTGCGTGTGCATGACTGTGTGTGTGTGTGTGTGTGTGTGTGTGTGTGTGTGTGTGTGTGTGTGTGTGTGTGTGTGTGGCAAACAGCAAAGCAAAAAATCCTCTACACATAAGGAACTGCTGACCTTCACAACACACACACACACACACACAGTCACACACACACACAGTCACACACACACACACACACACACACACACACACATTTATCTTTTTGCAAAAATGCAGAAAGTTAACTACAAATAATAGAAATCTGCTTTTGTTGCCAGATTGTGATAACTTGAGTAACCATGGTTTCCCCCCAAAAAAACTAAGAGCTCAGAAACATTCAATGTTTATGGAAATAGCAGTGAGTCCCTGTTTACACAGTGTAAAAGCATGTTTCTTTTCTGTGTGTTGATAAGCTCAAAATAGACAGACTCCAATCAAGAGTCTCATGCTTGTTTTACCAGATGAAAATAGAACACAAGTGTGTATGTTTAGACATACAGTACAAACATGTGCTGAGCTCAGAAATTAGTGTGTAAAATGTTTGTGTGTGTAAGCTGAAAAAAGTAAATGCACGCCAGCACAGCCTCCTGAATTTCCAGCATGTGTGTGAAGAACGCTCAGTGTCCTCAGTTGCACTGATCCACTTTGCTTATGGAGTGTGTTATCATGCATGCTAAATGGATAAGTGTGTAGAGGGTGACACCGGCTATGAAACCAGTATTCATAATGCATTACAGTATCATCTGTAATAGGGTATATGGGTCATTTTTTACAAATTGCTACAGTATAAATGTTTTATTTGTACTGTTTAAAATTAGCTGTAGTTACAGTATTTCATGTAGCATGAGTATGAATATATGCAATAGTTATGTAGTGCAAAGACTTAAGTCTGATATTGTGCTTTAGTGTTATAGTGTTACTATGAATATGTATTATAATGTGTCACGTAGCATTAAGTCATGTACTCATGATTAAGCGTTACACATGTAATTATAACTACATGCAGTATGAGCATCTAAGGGAGTTTTTCCTTGCCACAGTCACCATGGCTTGCTCATCAGGGATAAATGCACACCATTCACCATTCAACTCTTAAAATTCTGTAAAGCTGATTTGAGACAATGTCTGTTGTGAAAAGCACTACAGAAATAAACTTGACTTAACTTGAGCATTTATAGATAAAGTATGAGCATCATTTAATATAAGTATGTTATAAAATACAATGATCCTAAAGTATAAAGTATCCCTGCTAAAGTAATGCATAAGAATTTTCTGTTTTCTAATATATTTTATACCAGAAGATTTATACTGCATTCTTGTAGCTGATTGGCCAATTTTTTTTATTTATTTCTATAACAGCATCTTTGCCAATAGTGTCTCCTGAACAGATATTAATGCATCTATTCTAATACATAACTGTTTCTTTGGTAACGACTTAAACAGCAACGTGTGTGTTGGAATGGACAGATTTACTTTTTTTATTATTTGAAAGAGTGTTCTGTGTCATTTATTACTTCAAGTTTTTACAAATTTGAGATAACTGATAACTGTTTGTCTATGTTCTTTGGCAATCTGCATTGTAATCTACATTACATTACATTACATTGTAATGTAATGTAGATTGCCAAATAATTACACCTTCTCTCAGGGTAAAAGGTAGGTATACATCCAGACCCTTTTCTTTTATGGCAACAAGGTGGTGAAATTAAGTTCCGCTAGATGTCCAAGCAGTTGAGTCACTGCAGATCTTTAATTAACAGATAAAGACCTACTTCGTCCTGAAACAATTAAACTAGCACTGATTTTCCCAAGAAAATCAGTGGGACACATCAGCACACATGTATGTCTACATGTGTGCTATAATTCCTCCCAACAGAGTTTAAGGCTGATTGTATTCTAAGTTTGCAACCTAGTGAACCAGTGCCGATTTATTTATTTATAGAATAAACCAAACAAGCACTTTTGTCCATCACTCTGGATCAGGGCGTCTGCTAATTTCAGTAGGGTCACTTGAGGCAACAATACTTTATAGCTAGTCTATCGTGTTTTTTTAGACATTAGACAACATAAAACATAACTAAAAATGACAAAGTACAACATGCTATTTTTAAATTATAAAACAAAAAGCATACTGGCTGAGGTATAAGAGGAATAAAGTCAGGTATTGATGTAGGGTAATGGGGCATGGGGTGCAGTCAGCAATTCTGATTCATCCCAAAAGTATTCAGTAGGGTTAAGATCAGAGTTCTATAGCAGCCCACTTTAGATCTTCCTCTCCAACCCACGTAAACCATAAAGCTTGCTTTGTGCTCAGTGACATTTTTCATGGGTCCACTTTTGTGGGAAAGAACAGTTTGGAAAAGAACCACATTTGGCTAAAAAAAGTCAGGTGTCCCAATATTTTGTCTATATAGTGTATATAAAGATATACTATGTATAGGTGTGTGTGTGTGTGTGTGTGTGTATGTGTATGTGGTGTTTGTGTTACAGTGTGCACAGGTGAGAGTAAAACTGTGAGTGTATAAGGGAGTAGGTGAGCAGAATGACATTCCTAGCCCTTTAAATATTTAACATGCAGTGAAATCGCTCAGACCACAGGGAGGGCAAAATCATTTTCCTCTGTCAAACACCTACACTACATAAGAGTGAGAGACCCAGTGGGAGAAAAAAAAAGATGTGATAAACAGAAGAAGAATGGTGAAAGTTACTTTATTATTGTGTGAGAAATGTTAGTGTTACATCCATATTGCTTTTACAGGCTATAAGCAGATAAAAACTGGTGTGCTCCTGTATAATCAATATAACTGTTGGCCAAAGATGTATAAAACATTTGGGGACATGTAACCTTGCCATAGGAAAATTGCAAGTATCTTATTTTTATACTAAGCAGTTTAGGGTTAAGAGACTTTCAGTAGGCCCAGCAGTGATAGCCTGGTGGTACTACAATTTAAACTCATTGGTTAAAGGAAGTGTTAGGTCAGTGGTTAAAAATATGGACTTTTGAAATTTGGATCAGAAGATTGTAAGTTCAAATCCCAGCACCACCAAGCTCCCATTCTTTGGCACTTGAGCAAGGCCCTAAACCCTTACCAGCTCAGCTGTATAATTTAGATAATTGTAAGTCATTCTGGATAAGAAAGTCTGCCAAATGCTGCATATTATGTACAGTAAATGTTACTTATAACATTCTGATCCAAAGTCCCTAGCCAAATAGCTCTCACTTCCCAAATAATAACTAACAGTGCTAAAGCTCTTTACACGCACGCAAGAGCCGAAAGGATGCAGATGCAAATTTAAACATGAAGCATACATATACTACATAATCACAATATACACATATCCCCTTATCACTATTGCAACATTTCCTCTCAGCCTGACTTGATTTGCAGCTTCGAGTGAAGAAAACAATCAAGACAAAGCAATAAAATGGCCTCCTCCTAATGAATTCACCTGTAATCACCACCTACACAGACACCACAGCACACAGAACATCTTTCAGACTTTATTTATTCATATTTCCTTTCCTTTTCACGCTTCCTTTACAGCAAATGTGTGTATACGGAAATGAAGAGTGCAGTGTGTGAAGACTGCACACACCAATTATACACACCTAGAGTAACCCCGTTCTCCTTAACAGCACAGATTTTCACAAAAACCATTTACCGGTTCGAAGCCAGATTGCTGAATTTATAGATAACAGCTCAGTTGGGGCATTGAGAGGCCCTCTGCTGCTGCGCACTTACACACACACACACACACACACACACACACACACACACACACACACACACACACACACACACACACGCCTGCTATAAAACTCTCTTCTATTCTAAGGGCTCTTCATAACTTGAGTGGCCTGTGGGCTGTTAATTGTTTAGCTACGTTCCTTTATGCACTTCAGCGTTCATCAGATTTACACTTTCAGTAGTCCCACTGACCTGGATCTTCATTTCGAAAACAGGTCTGCAATCATTTGATTGTAAATTCTAAATTTCTTAAAAACCTCTCCAATGACCAGATGACACTGATGAGTTATGAAACCTGAAACTGTGTTCTAATAGCGGTGTGATGTGAACATAGTTCCACAATCTGCATTGTGTTTAGTTCTTTAGATGTTTGCATCTATATTCAGATTTAGACTCAAAGTGGGCATGGCCTTAAAAAAAAAAAAAAAAGAATCATATATATATAAGATGAATGAGGAAAATAAGAGAAAGAGAGAGAGAGAGAGATAGAGAGAGAGAGAGAGAGAGAGAGAGAGAGAGAGAGAGAGAGAGAGAGAGGGTTGGATAATGTGGAGATGGTGAAGCAGGAAGTGGATAGTATTAGTATGAGTAGATGACATACCAGTAGAAGCATGGATATGTTTAGGAGAGATGGCAGTGAACTTTCTAACCAGATTGTTTAACAAGATTTCGGAAGGTGAGAGGATGCCTAAGAAATAGAGAAGGAGTGTGCTGGTACCGGTCTTTAAGGAATAAGGGAGATTTGCAAACCTGCAGTAACTACAGCAGAACAAAGTTGATCAGTCACACCATGAAGTTATGGGAAAGAGTAGTGGAAGCCAGGCTGAGAGAAAAGGTGACAATCTGTTAGCAACAGTATGGTTTAATGCTGAGGAAGAGCACTACAGACACATTATTTGCTTTGAGAATGTTGATAGAGAAGTATAGAGAAGGTCAGAAGGAGTTACATTGTGTGTTTGTAGATTTAGAGAAAGCGTACGACAGGGTGCCAAGAGAGTTGTTGTTGTATTGTATAAGGAAGCCAGGTGCGTCAGAGAAGTATGTGAGGGTGGTGCAGGACATGTATAAGGACAGTGTGACAGCAGTGAAGTGTGCAGTAGGATTGACAGACTGGTTTGAGGTGGAGGTTGGATTGCATCAAGGATCGGCTCTGAGCCCTTTCCTGTTTGCAATGGTGATGGACAGGTTGACGGACGAGGTAAGACAGGGGACTATGATGTTTGCGGATGATATTGTTATTTGTGGTGAGAGTAGTGAGCAGGTTGAGAAGAGCCTGGAGAGGTGGAGGCACGTGCTGGAGAGAAGGGGAATGAAAGTCAGTAGGAGTAAGACAGAGTACATGTGTGTGAATGAGAGGGAGGGCAGTGGAGTGGTGCGGTTGCAAAAAGGTGGAGGAGTTTAGGTACCTGGGCAATTGTGTAAAGTAATGGAGAGTGCATTAGAGAAGTGCAGAAAAAAGTACAGGCAGGGTGGAGTGGGTGAAGAAGAGTGGCAGGAGTGATTTGTGATAGAAGAATATCTGCAAGAGCTGAAAGCGAAAGTTTATAGGACTGTGGTGAGACCTGCTATGTTGTATGTTTTAGAGACAGTGGCATTGACTAAAAGACGAGAGGCGGAGCTGGAGGTAGCAGAGCTGAAGTTTTTTTTGGATTATGGCTCACACGGGCGAAGCTCTTTGTGTAATTAACTTGGTCTGCACCTTTTGTCAGTAAATAATTTTGGTCACTACTGAGATTCATGCTTGTCCTGTTTAGTGGGTCAATATTTAAATCGATGAATCTTCCTCCTACAAATTCCATTCTGTGTTCAAATCAGGAAATCACTCTATCATTATTTTTTTAATTGCATGCCATCTGTTGGTGTTTATGACTCATTCATGCAGTGAGAAAATTTTGATTTGCAAGTGCACATGGATGAGAATGGCTAACCCAACCAATGCCTGTTAGTCAATACTTACTTGGGCAAAAGATTCACTCCTCTTTTTAAGTAAATCATTTATTCAACATCTTATTTCGAGGCTAATTTAAAATAAGCCTTTATTTGTATTGTTTATATTCACAGCACACTAAAATTCTTTTCTTTGGATATCCTAGCTTATCACAGGGTCACCGAAAATATGTTGCCCCTGAAACAAAGGGGGTAAAAGGCCTTGTTCAAGGGACCAACAGTGACAGTTTGGTGGTACTAGGGCTGGAACCCCCAATTATATGATCAGTAAACCATGGTTTTAAGTACTGGGTCAGTAAGCCATTTCTATTTAAACAGTATCAAGGTATGTGTTTGTAAAAATCATTTATCTAGAAACAGACATACTGTACATATATAAGTGTATAAAAAATGTGCATTTGGCTATTATGGCATACTAAAGGTGAATGTTATGTACTTTTGCAGCATGACAAAAAAACAACTTTATTTAGATTTAAGTTTAATTTACACATGTTTAGGAAGTGTGCACTTTGTTAGCACAAAGTTGTGGGCATAAAATTGCATAGGATGTCTTTGAATGCTGTAGCAAAGTCCGTTGCAACTATAACTGCGAACTTCATTGAGCACACGGTGTCCATGCTGTTCTTTTATCAGTGTGGGTGGGAAATGGCTGTCATTATCCTGAAAAGCTCAACAGTGTCACAGCATCGGCGTCCAATCGATGATGCAGAGGGAGATGCAGTCATTATAAACAAGCTGGGCAATCACCACTAACATTCAGCATGGACGAATCAATAACTGTAATCTCCACCAGCAGTGTTGCTCAGAGTGAACACTGTCATTGCAGCAAGATCAGGATCTACACAGGTTCAAAGAATAAAGGCCAATCAGTGGGGGATTATTGCAGCTGAAGCCTGATGTTCATACTTGATTTAATCACCAGGTGCCTGTTGGTGAACTTTTACTTAAAAAAAAAAAAGCTCAAATTAATAATTTCATTTGATTTTGCTATAATTTCAGCGCTGCAAATAAGTCAAAACAACATTTCAAATTCAACAATATATTAATAATTGATCATTTGGAAAACGAAAACATTTCACATGCATGCCTTCATCTGCATACAGAGCAGTTATCAATCATTCAGAACAACTGACTGTTTATCAACAATTACTGTTACAGTTTTTTTCTTACCTGTGCAAGTAAACAACACCATATTCTTACTAGCAAAAAACTATATAAAGTAATAATCTGTCTATAAAAACCCGGTGTTTTTCCTTTTACTGAGCAGCTTTAAATGACGATCATATCTCATGTTGAAGCCCGCAAAACACATGACATGGTTTGGAAATCAGATATAAAACTCAGGGCCAAAGCATCACTGGATATCGAATGGACTCAGTAATAACACCAGCTACTACAGACAACCTTAAATAAAGAAGTCCGGAAAAAAAAAACTTGAATCAGATTATACACACACACTGTTCATTGCTGATCAGTCAGGTGATGTGTTTCCATCGCTCATACTGTATGAATCTGGTAAAATCTGGACATTTATATTGATAGAGGTTGCATACTGAAATGATAAAAACTTGCTCTTCCTCCCTCCCTCCATTTCACTCTATTGCTCTGTCTCTCTCCTGAGAAAATCCATACAGCTGCTTACTGAATAATTAAAGCTGTGACAAACCTACAAACTCACATGTGCACACACATTGCTATCCATATATCTGAGGCCTTGGGGATCTGAAAATATGATAATCAATACAGACAGACAGACAGACAGACAGACAGACAGACAGACAGATAGATAGATAGATAGATAGATAGATAGATAGATAGATAGATAGATAGATAGATAGATAGATAGATAGATAGATAGATAGATAGATAGATAGATAGATAGAATTTGTTTAATTTTTTTATAACCCTTGCAAATTTTCTGACTAGTGATTTGTTGGCAAGACAAATGTTAAACCATGAACAGTACATCACCAGCAATTGATCACTAGTAGTTTAAAATGACTGTCTCTCTTTGGGATAAGCATATTTTAAACTGTCAAGAACAACAAAAGGTACTTGATTGCCAACAGGAAATGATGTGCACAACTTCTTTGTGTGTTTGTGTTTAAATGTTCACACAAACCAAGCCAGAAAAAAAAGTCTGTGACACTGCAGCAAGCTTTAGTAAACTGAGGTTTGGCTTTAGCTGAGATTGACAGCAGAGCAAAGATTTCAGTTCAGAGCTTAGGAGCTCAGCTGTGTGTTTTACTGCATCGAATCCACACCACTCTAAGTACAGTACCTAAGAGGGGGGAAAAAAAACACAAAACATGTCTCACTGCTCTGAATCAATATCTCTCTATGTGCACAGCTCACGGATGCAGGATGCAATTGGCACAAATATTGCACTTCTTCTTCTTCTTTCTTTCGGCTTCTCCCATTAGGGGTCGCCACAGCAGATCCTCCGCATGTTTTGATTTGGCACATGTTTTACGCTGGATGCCCTTCCTAACGCAACCCTCCCCAATTTATCCGGGCTTGGGACCGGCACTGAGAGTGGCTGGGGATGGTTCCCTGACCGGGAATCGAACCCGGGTCGCAGCAGTGAGAGCGCTGCATCTTAACCACTAGACCACCAGGGGATCCGGCACAAATATTGCACAAACTCAGTAAAAAAAAAAAAAAGGGATTACACATTGTAACTAATATTATTTAAGATATCCTTATTTGTTGATTTTTCATAAAGCACATTAACATATTTAAATAATGAGTATGGTTTGTGCTTCTTGTATACAGACCCATTAATGCTCATTTCATTAACAATGTGGTTAAAGCACTCTAAAGATTTTATGTCTTAAACCTAGGCAATTTTAGGTTACTGCAGTCTATTAAGAGCAAGCATAATTTTTATTAGATATCAAAATTTAATTGCATAACATTTCTCTCTTACATCCCTCCTCTATGAGATACCATGTTTTCGGGTTGCTTAAGCTGTTCAATAAGGCTGGGAAGAATCGTATTAAACTTACCATGTAAACCATCACGATAAGAGCAAACACAAACACGCATTTGTAATGAAAGGTTTTAGAATGTAGGCACCTCTCTAGTTCTAGGTGAAGGTGCTCTCACAGTTAAATGTTCTATTACCATAACAAATCTCCCATGATGCTTTGCGGAGCGGAAATGTCAACTCATTATCAGAGTCGTTCCAGATGCTCCATTGCACCGATAGAGCAAACCAAGCGTTCTTCTGTCCCCCCCCCCACACACACACACACACACACACACATGCAACCTGCATATGGTAATGCAAAAAACACTCAATTTAACCTTCACTTAAAGCATGTGCTCACTAACCTTTTTTACATCATTAATTTTTTTTTATTATTTAATATTACAAAAGAATGTGTGTTTAATTCAAACTAATACAGCATCATTTAAATGTGTACAATTATATGGCTATTTAATAGTATGACAGTTTCTGGCCCAACACATTAGGCCCAATGTTTTTGAGTTCTTGAGTTTGACATTAAATCCATGCAGTTCAAGAAGTTAGTCCGTTAGTTAATAATGTTAAAAGCTAAAAACTCCAAAGGAAACAAAATAACATCAATCACAAACCCCACTTTCCATACTACCAACTAATAAGCCCAGATTGGACAGATACACAGACCAGATAGCTCTAAAATTTAAAATAGGTCAAACAGCTTGCCGAAAGCAAGTTACCCAAATACTCCATAATGTTTTTCCCCCAAAACTCCAACAAACAGGTTGAAATCCAGGTCTTCCGACTGTAAGCATAGTACACAGGATACCCCTTTCAAATGTCTTTGCAATGTTTGAGATCATTTCCTCCAAGGGATCATTTTCATTCCAAGGTTTACAATTATTGAGATAAACATTGTACCATATATGTATATATACATTACTTAACATCCCCTCTGTAGCCCACTATAATTTCAAGGTACATGTACAACCTGTTTACATTTATTTAATACAATAAACAGTATATATGTGATTGACCTCATTGATACCCTTTCCGAATGTATTAGCATATTGGTTAAGAAGTTAAACATGTACATAGCATGTACAAAACACAAGGTAACTGTGCAATTAAACTTCACCTAAAACTAAAAAACATTGAAATCATTCGATAAGTTTTAACTCCCGGCTTTATTATTCCAATTAGCGATGTGTCTGGGTGAAAGTTCAGAGAATTAACCAGGCTGTTTCAGTGAGACTAATGATTTCCTCTCTGTGCTTTGATTTGCTAAAGTCATCAGAGCACATGACTGTTCATGGTGCAGAAATCAGACATGAGCATCAGGGCAAAGCATTATTGGATTTCAGATGAGCTCAGTAATCATTCCAGTTACTCCAGACTACGTTAAATACCTTGAAGTCCAGCAAAGTACCTTAAATCAGATTATACACTCACACACTGTTCATTGCTAATCAGTCAGGTGAAGTGTTTCTTTCGCTCATGTGAGTTTGGTCAAATCTTTTTATTTTATAGTGACAGAGATCACATACAGAAATAATGACCCTTACTCTACCTCCCTATTTTCATTTCACTTTCAGGCGTTTTAGTCCAATTAGTGGTGCCTGGGTGAAATATTAAGAAAATAAGCAAGCTTTGGTTTAAAAAGCCGTTTCAGTGAGCCTAAGGACTTTCCTCTCTGTGCTTTCATTTGTTCTAGTGAAATACCCCAAGTCATAAGTATTCAACCCTGGGTTGACATTAGCTCTCGTGTGATTTGTACAAACCCGATTCCAAAAAAGTTGGGACAATGTACAAATTGTGAATAAAAAAGGAATGCAATAATTTACAAATCTAATTTACAAAGGAATACTTCCAGAAAACATTGTCGGTGAATACAATCCACCATGCCATTCGCCATCGCCGGCTAAAACTCTATAGGTCAAAAAAGAAGCCATATCTAAACATGATTCAGAAGCGCAGGCGTTTTATCTGGGCCAAGGCTCATTTAAAATGGACTGTGGCAAAGTGGAAAACTGTTCTGTGGTCAGACGAACCAAAATGTATAGTTATTTCTAAAAAACTGGGACGCCATGTCATCCAGACTAAAGAGGATAAGGACAACCCAAGTTGGTATCAGCGCTCAGTTCAGAAGCCTGCATCTCTGATGGTATGGGGTTGCAAGAGTGCGTGTGGCATGGGCAGCTTACACATCTGGAAAGGCACCATAAATGCTGAAAGGTATATCCAAGTTCTAGAACAACATATGCTCCCATCCAGACGTCGTCTCTTTCAGGTTACACCTTGCATTTTCCAACATGACAATGCCATACCACATATTGCATCAATTACAACATCATGGCTGCGTAGAAGAAGGATCCGAAGACTGAAATGGCCAGCCTGCACTCCAGATCTTTCACCCATAGAAAACATTTGGTGCATCATAAAGAGAAAGATGCGACAAAGAAAACCTAAGACAGTTGAGCAACTAGAAGCCTGTATTAGACAAGAATGGGACATGTGTTGATGCCATGAAATTTTAAATGAACTTCTTTTTTCCTTAAAATTATACATTTTCTCAGTTAAAATAGTTGATATGTCATCTATGTTGTATTCTGAATAAAATATAGAAATTTGAAACTTACACATCATTGCATTCTGTTTATATTCACAATTTATACAGTGTCCCAACTTTTTTAGAATTGGGTTTGTAGTTTGGCTCTTGAATCTGTTGTCCCTTGTGGGTCTGCACTGTCTAAAGTTTGTTTAAGTTATAATAAAAATTGTTTGGTCATGTAACAGGGTTGGAGTGGACACAACGATAAAAACATGAGAAAACAAAGAAGATACAGGAGGGATGCAGTGAATAGTAAGTTTATGTCATGTGACATGGAATGTAACTGTGCAGAGTCTTGTGAAAAAAGTAGTCCATGTCCATAAACCTGACAGATATAAACTTTACTGATGAAATGCATTATGTAAAGCATAATCCACAGCTGGGTGTGCAATACACAATTTCGATGCATGACACACAGGCAAAAAACCACATGGTGCGAAGTGCAAAAAAAAATTGTATTGCACACCTAGCTGTGGATCATCCAGCAAAAGAATGGATATAAATGATGGTTAATTTATTTATTAGTTATTTTATAAGCGGGTCAATAGCTGGGTCAGTCTAATCTATACACAGAGATAAAGTAGAAAGGTAGGATTACATTTATTTTAATAAATAGTTATTAGATGAAGAAGCGAGTGTGGGTGTGAGAGAGAGATTGTGTCTGAATAACGTGTCTGTTGATAGAAATATAATATATAGATATATCTCATTTTAGTGTTATCTTCTCCAGCTTGTATCTGCCCATTTATTGTGCCATTCAAGTTAAAAAACTTGCAAAAATCATCTATTTATCTCAGTTAAGTAATGTTTACAATACCTGTCTTACTCTATGTGTAACTGCTCAATGTTACTATGGTTACAATTGTTTATAAGACAGCACATTAATACAAAATGCTGATTAAACTATCCAACACTTCCTGTGTTCAACGGTTTGAATACACACCTTCCAGTCAACCAGAATCGAGTATTCAGGCAGACAGTATACAGTTTATTTTTTTATTTTAAATTTTAAAGTGGATAATTTTAGGTGTATTGTATAAATGCCTTTTTTTGCTTTCTAAAATAAATTGTCACACTAAATTTCACAATATATAATGATAAAATTAAATATCTCAATGCTTAAATGTATTTAGCTACTGTATGTTATATATAAGGTTTTTAAAACGCATGCTACATACTAGAGTTATTGCTAACTTGACAGACAGATGAAAAAACAAGATCTAATACATCTCTCTAATACATCAATGAATGATTTTCTTTAATAAGCTTTATTTTTCTAATTACTATCTTATTCTATATATAGGGATGAAATCATGGTAAAGGGGATCTAACTACAGGTTGAGGAGTTGTGTCACTTTGGCCATGTCTAGTGTCAGCTTTGGCATATTACGCATGTTTACAAACTGCCTACCCCAACACTGACTAATCAGACACACTCATATTAGAAATGTGAAAAACTGTGAGATGCAGACAGCAACCACAGTTATTTAATTATATTTAAATCTAATTTAATATTATTATTATAATAGATCTACTTTAGAAGGATTATAGAGATGAAAGTGTATTTTATTGGGTGGATGTTACTGTTGTTATCTGTTGGTGTTCTACGAAAAATATTAAATTATTATTATGCTGTTTTCTTTAACTTAAAAAAAGTACAATTATTTCACCATGTCTTAGCAAAGTTTCCTGTTAAGGCTCCTGTGGTGAGCAACTCCTGTTACTAACACCCCATAATGATCACTCCAGAGTACCTGCTCAGCTTCCAGCACAAGCACTCCAACTGAGAATCCTACCAAACTTGGGGAAGTAAGTGAATGTGCATTTGGAGGGGAGAATTAGACAAAGACAGAAAAGGACTAATATTGTGATTCACATCTAATACATTCTGAAGCATGGGCAACTACCTCATACACACATGATTTACATATAAATCACAAATCTGTAATCTACACCATGTAAATAAATCCAGCGGCTTGTCAGGTTAGATAAGAATCTCTGCCGCAAAAGGCTTTCGTATGCTCAGCTCACGTCCCACTGAAGGACACTGTTTCAGTCTGAATTGTAATCAATTTCCATCGACCACACAGTCACAACACACGACCATGACATGTAAAGATAGAGAATGATGGAGCAAAATAAATCAACAAACAAACAAACAAAACAGAGGGACAATTGAAAAAATGTGGAACTGTAATAAAAATGCCAGAGATGGTGTGGGAATGAAGACCATATATAAACATCAGTTGTCTTTATTACCTGGAAATATTACTTAACTCAGATTAACATAAGAACAGAGCATCATGTTGCTCATTAATAAACCAAAATCCCACATCATTTAGTAAACATGAACAATACGAACACACACATTAAGACCTTGGCTATATAGTGTTCAATTTGACACAGTGTGGAGCTTTTGAGCTCAAAGAACGTGAATATTACATAAAATGGTATGCCCTCCATCAATATGTGCTATGTAGTCAGTTTTTAAATAACTTACTGTAAAGAAATCAGTAAGAAAATGAAAATAAGTCATGACAGGCTCGCACACGGTCTTCGGCTTCAGCAATATTCAAATGAATGTAATTCATTGTTATTTGTATACTGATTTGAACAATAGACTGTGACAAAGCTTCTGCGAAAAAAATCTAAATGTACAGTACATTAAATCTGTGAGTGATCAGAGTATTACCCTTCTACAACTGTATGCTATAAAACAAGCATCAGTACAAGGCCAGATTGAAGAATTAATTCATTCATTCATGAGAATGAGTAATTATTATATTTACACTGCATTTTTATTTTCTAAATAAAACCAAGGGCAGAAAACAATCACATGCATATTCTTTATGCTCATCTTCTTCACTCTTGAATCAAGAGTCTATCTTCATCTTGGGTCATACTAAATTTATTCAGAGCTAATACACATAGAGCATGTAGTAAAATCGTTTTTTTCAAACATGCATCAAATAAAATTCACATTTTCACATCAAAAACTACTCCTTCATGAAGATTGACTTTGCTGTACTTCACAACTTCATGAAGAGAAAGATATGAAAGGAATACAAAAACGGCTGAAGGGCGCCAGCGGGGTTTGTGCTAATATAAGAAAAGCAAATGCAGAAATACTTGATGAATGAATGGACCAATACATCTTCGCTCTTTTGGTAGCAAGCACTAAAACGCTTATCTCACATGTTCCGAAACCTTGCCAATGATCTTAAACGGCAATGTGAAGCATCATTACGGAACAAAGCACAGATCTTTAGAGCAGAAGAATCTGTGTGTTTCAATTCTGTGTGTAAGATGTGATTTTTTGAACATCTTATGCTAAATTAAGTTGCCATTTTCTGTTATAATAACCTCCATTCTTCTGGGAAGATGTTTCACTAGATTTTGGAGTGTACATAATAGTGTTAATAAAGTCAAGTACTCATAGGTGAGGTGAGGAGGTCTGGATTGCAGTCAGTGTTCCAATTCATCCCAAAGGTGTTCAATAGGGTTGTCTAGGGAAGATCACTTAAAATATTCTGCTCTAACTCAAGTAAATCATATCTTTATGGAGCTGGCTTTGTGCACAGGTGAATTGTCATGCTTGAACAGGTTTGGGTCTCCTAGTTCAAATGGTTCTGCATCCAAAATCATCATTTACATTGTGTCCCTCCAATTTTCTTGTAATAATTTGGAGAATAAGTACATAAGGCTTGAAAAGTTAGGTGTCCCAAAACCTTTGTCCATATAGTGTATATGAGAATATCTGAGATGGCAAATGTACACACACTCTTCACTTAAGTAAAAGTACAGATACCCATGTATTTAAATACTCTGGTAAAATTTGAAATATTCGTTTTTTTGGTTTCTATTAATATTAATGTTTAGTGTATACAAATAAAATAATAATTGTTTCAAAAAAGAGTAATTCAAGTAAAAAAATGTAAAAGTAAAAAAAAAAAGGCACAGAATGTGCTAGTGCATTTGTCCACTCCAGAGGGTTAATTGCATTTACATTTACAGTTTGAGACTTGCCGCATCAGTAAAACTAATGTTTACTGATTAAAAAATTTTTTCGGTGGTGTTTATTCAAATTTTTTTATATCTGTGTAAAGAAAGGACATTGTGTGTCAGGATCGTCCGGGCACATGGCGCGCACTTCCGGGTCGGCGTCCATCTTGTTGTTTTTCCAGCGCCTCCCGGTATTTACGAACACCAAAAACTTTAGTTTAGGGCCAGTTTATCTAACAGTTAATCCCTGTTCTGCCCTGCCTCTGGTTTTGAACTCTGGACTGGTTTTTGGTGTTTTTGCATGCTTTGTATTGCTCAGTATGCCGGCTTTTGATTTTTTGGACTGTGTTTTCTGTTTTGTTTTTGTCTTCCCCGCATCACCCTGTTTGCATGTGTTTTCGAGCCTGGACTGTTTTTGCCTTGCCCCATTGCTCAGTGTGTTTCTTTATTAAAGCCTGTTTTCTCTGTACCCCTGTGTGCATCCTGCATTTGGGTCCCCACTCTCCGAGAATAATCTGGCTGTGCACTCGTTTCCCGAAAGTTTCTGACATTGTGAATAAATGTGTGTTGCGTTGAAGGTTTTAATTTTGTCTCTATTATAATTATTTATTTATATTTTTATTAAAAATGGTCAAACAAAAAATGCGAGCAGCATTAAACGCATGTTAATAAATGTGCAGTTATTAATGGATTTATTTTGACAGCCCTTACTAATATATTAATACAAAACAAATTAAAGATTTTGTTAACTAATGAATGTATCCAGGGTGAAAATACACCATATAATACACAAACAGAGCAAAGATGATGATGATGATGATCAGGTGATCAGGAATGTTTCTGTTCTTAGTCATGTTTACATCGCCAACTCCCTCATCCACGTCAACCCCATTCTTCGTGTTGCCTTCTGACTGCTCATTGTGAACTTTATGTGCTAGCCTACATCTGTGATGCGTTATAGCCAGGAAATGATACACCAGTGGTAGATTAAAAAATCTGCGCAATGATAGGAAATGGGTTGATGGGCTGAAGACGGAGGGCAGGGAGAAGAAAAAATATTGATCATGTAACCAAATAGTTTAAAACTAAAGTCACTGTCAGGGAGCACCCTGCGTCTTCACCCGCACAGGCCCTGCCCACACAGAGCTGCTCGCCTGATTACTAACACGGCACACCTGACATCCATTACCCACACACACATATAAGCCACTCATGTTCACCCACACTTTGTCCGTTATTGTTTTCCACAAGTCACGCTGTCTGCAACGCGATTTTCTGCTGCTGCCAGCGCCGCGCTTTTCCCAGCGCGGTCCTGTGGATTCTTTACACGAACTGCCGTTATCTTTCACAGGAATACACAGCTTCACTACCTGTGTGTAATTCCTGCCTCTTTTTGTTCATTAAAGAACTTTGTGTGCGCAAACTTCGGCTTCCACCTCGTTCTCCGCATCACAGTAACAAGTCTGGTTTGAAAATGTAAGAAGTAGAAAGTTGTCAGGCTGGAAGGACGAGCAGAAGCCGAAGTTCAACAGAACAAAGATTTGTTTAATGATGTAGGGAATGTAGACAAACCAACACAGCAGTAAGCACAGGATCACTGAAGGCACAGGCAAAGAGCAGTTCATAAGATATATCCACAGACTAGAACCACAATGAGATAAGTCCTTGGTGACAATCCACAAAGAGGTAGTCCATAGAGAGAGCAGTCAGAAGGTCCAGTGAAGTTCTCCAGACTAACTGGTAGAACAGACGGGGAGCGTTTGGAAGTGTGTGCTTATGTAGTGTGAGCTGATGAGAGACAGGTGTGTGTGATTAGTAGGACGGGGAGCTGCTAGGAGGAATGTGTGGCTCAAGAGAGGGTGTGGCTGGTGGATCCCTGACAAAAGTACAGATATTTCTGTGTAAAAATGTACTGACTGAAAGTAAAAAGGTGTCTGAAAAATAAATAGTGAAATAAAGTACTGATACCCGAGAAATCTATATAAGTACAGTTACAAAGTATTTGTACTTCGTTTCTTCCCAAATCTCGAGAATATTCAGTTGTCAGGATCTTACGGGTTTCACGGCGCTCACTTCTGGTTTTCCACACGCACTTCGGGTTGTTCTTGCTGTTGTTCACATAAGGTATTTACTCAATTTACACCAGATTGTCTCACTGGCCTTTTCATGTCCCTGGGATATTTTATCGCCACCCTGCCTGTTCCGGATTCGGATTCGGATCTGGATCCTGTTCCTGTTTGTGTTTCTGTTCTTGATCCTGCACTGCCTCTACTCTGTTTTGAACTCTGGACTGGTTGGTTTGTTTTTTTCTTCTTCCCTTTATTGCTAATTTTGCCAGCTAATGAATTTTTTGGACTGTTTTTGGATTTTCAATTTTGGTTCCCCCCGCATTGCTCTGTCTGCTGTCTCTTGGATTTTGGACTGTTTTTGTAGATCTGTTTTTAAACTGTGTTTTTCTCCCTGCATCTTTTCTTATTAAAACCTGCTTTCACTTTACCCCTGCTAACATCCTGCATTTGGGTCCCTCCAGTCCTAATCCCTGACAGAATAATCTGTAAAAAAAAAATTTAATGGACCCCGCAGATACACTAAAGCATTGGGTCTGCTTTGCCTCAAAATGGCAATTAAAGGGAACCTCAGCCTTCCCGCCTGGCTGGGGGTATTGCCCAGCTCTCCCGACCTGCTGAGATCACCTCTATGCCTGTCAGACTACGTCACTTTTCCCTCTGGTTTTACCAAAGTGTTTACCTGGTTACTTGGTTTTGTTGATGTCGTGGTCTCCGCAGAGGACGTCGCTCCGCCTCAGACCTCTGCAGAGGGCTTCTTTCTGCCTCAGACCTCAGACCTGCATGCTGCATTCCTGACAGCAGTACAACATGCAGTAAAATGTTTTTAAATGCTTGATCTGTGACCCAAAATGGAATGAGAAAATAAAAATAACAATCAAATAGAATATAATTGCAGTGAAATAGAATTGAACAGAATTAACAATAAAAAAATTCAAAATCCTACAATTAAATAATTCAGAAAGAAAAATGCTGAACAGTAGAATGCTTTTAAAAATTTGAAGTGTTAATAGTTTCTTTTTATCAATTAATTATTATTAATAACTAGAAAGTAAATAAACGGAAAATAAATCTAAATCAAATCAATATTTCTTTACACCATTAATCCTGCCTAAATCATCAATTGTATTTGCTGAAATGTAGCCAAGAACTTGCAAGGAACCACCACCATGGTTCACTGTTGCCTGCAGACACTTATTAGTGTACTGCTCTCCAGCCCTTTGTAAACAACTTGCTTCCTGCTACAGCCAAATATTTCAGATTTTGACTAATGCTTCTATGTTTTTGTGCATAGATGAGTCGCTTACCCTTGTTTCCATGTCAGAGGTATGGCTTATTAGCCCTGATTCTTCCATGATAGCCATTTATGGTCAGAGTTCTCCAGACAGTAAATGTACGTGTTTCTGGGTTCCACTGGTTTGCACCAGTTGCAGCTGTCATTGCTGGACATCTTCTGGCCAACCACTGTATTTACGGTCCTCAACATTGCCCATTCCTTTGTGCATCTTTAAAATAGATTAAGCAGCATAAACCCCAGTCTGCCTTGAAAGCTTTGCCTGGGAGAGACCTTGCAGTATAACTACCTTATGTCTTGTTGTTGTGCTCAGTCTTGCCATGGTGTATGACCTGTGACATAAAACTGACTTTCACAACCTTACCTTAGAAGCAGAGTTTGGCTGTTCATCACCCAGTTTTAAACTTTTACACGGTTGTTTCTTTTTACATGTAATAACCGTGTTTTAACCTACATATGAAATTGATGATCATTAGCACCTGATTGGTATAATTGGTTAATCATACATACTGATCCTTCAAGATCCTCGATTTCGTGCAATAAATAAATAAATATATATATATATATATATATATATATATATATATATATATATATATATATATATATATATATATATTTATATACATATATATATATATATATATATATATATATATATATATATATATATATATATATATATATATATTACACACATTAGGTAAAATAAGTATTGAACATGTCACTGTTGTTTTCAGTAAATATTCAAGTCAGGTGATTGGCTGGACCATTCTAGCAGCTTAATTTTCTTTCTCTGAAACCAATTGAGAGTTTCCTTGGCTGTGTGTTTGAGATCATTGTCTTGCTGAAATGTCCACCCTCGTTTCATCTTCATCGTCCTGGTAGATGGCAGCAGATTTTTATCAAGAATGTCTAAGTAAATTTTTCCATTCATACTTCCTTTAATTATATGAAGTTTGCCAGTACAGTATGCTTAAAAACAGCCCCACACCATGATGTTCCCACCGCCAAACTTTACTGTTTTTGGGGTGATGTGCAATGCCTTTTGTCCTCCTGTGTGTATTTTGGCATCCAAACAGTTTTAGTCCCATAGGACCAGACAATATTCTCCTAGTATTTCACAGGGTTGTCCAAATGTTGTGCAGCAAACTTTAAACAAGCTTCAACATGGTTCTTTTTCAGAAGTTTTCATTGAGACAATTGTACCTGCTAATTTCACAATTTTCTGAAGCTCTCCACAAGTGGTCCTTGACTCTTGAAAAAGTCTTCTGATAATTATTTTCTCTCCTCTGTCAGAAATCTTGCAAGGAGCACCTGCTTGTGGCTGGTTTATGGTGAAATAATGTTTTTCTTTACTTCCACATTATGGCCCCAACAGTGCTCAATGGAACATACAGAAGTTTAAAAATGTTTCTGTAACCAATTCCATCAGTATGTTTTGCAACAATAAGGTTGCAAAGGTCTTGAGAGAGCTCTTTGCTTTTACCAATCATAAACTGTTTCTTGTGTGGCACCTTAGTAATGGGGCACCTTTATTTACAGTAGACCATTAGGTTGGGGATCGAACAGCTAATATTAATTTGCAAAGACAAAGGGGCAGAATTGCTTTATAATTACTGACTGATTTCAGCTGGTGTCTTGGCTTTCCATGCATTTTTTTGCACCTCCCTTTTTTCATGTGCTCAATAAGTTTTCCCTTTCTCATTTCACAATATTACACATAACTTCATTTTTGAAAACCTATGGGATGATTTATTTGCATGTTTGGATTTGCATCCAATTTCAATTACACACACACACACACACACACACACACACACACACACACACACACACACACACACACACACACTTATTTCTTTCTTTCTTTATTCATTATTTAAAATTGTTTTGTGTTTCTATTGTATGCAATGTGTCCTTGAGTTTCATGTAAGGTGTCCATTATTATTATTACACAGTTTGAAAGTGTAAGAATTGACAGCCAAAGGGTAGTCATGCCAAATTTGATAATGATTTTTCTTCTGTTTGCTCACGTTGCATTTTGTAAATTAAAAATATATATTTTTGAAAGCATTCCTACTTTACAGCATTTTTTCACACCTGCATAAAACCTTCGCACAGTACTATATGATGCAGGATTTACATTCCTGGGAGTGAAAAAACTTTATTTTTTATTGACTGATGTTTTTGATGTTAACAAATTTTGGGTTATGTGAGTTTCCTCTAAGGACCTGTTATGGGTAATAACAAATGAGACACATACAAGAGGTGAGGCCATGCTGTACATGAAGCTATAAAGGAAATCTTAAAAAATAACAAGATTGATCTGAAACAGGTCATGTTACTCACCACAGATTGAACCCCTTCTATGGTATAGAAGAAAAACAGGATCATCTTGTCAATCATCCTATCAGTACTGCCTATTGAGAGAACTCCTTAGAGAAGTTTACACAGACACAAATAATTTATATATGATGCCTTTTAGGGAAACAGCAGCATTTAGGTGAGGTGTCACAGTTTGACATTTTATTGCACAATATGCCACAACTTAATGAACTTAAAAGTTTCATAATAGACACTCCTCCCAAAAACAAAAAAAAATGTTCAAGGCTGATATTCAACGAGAGTATGTGCATTTTTCAAAACAAAATGCGAAACCGATTTAATAAAAGTTTTGATCGCTTCAGTATGCTTCACACACCCTCTAGCTCAACCAGAACACATTTCTCATCAGAGATGTCAGAGAAGATTGAAGTAGGTGACACAGGCCTTCAAGTGGACTAATGCTGGAGCTCCTCAGATGGAACTGATTCATGTGCAAGCAAATGTTGCACTAAAAGAGCATTTTGAAGTAACTGACCCCTGCTGCTTTCTGGCTGACAACTGTGCAGGAAATTTCATTTATCTTGTTCCAATGTAAATATTATTAAATTGGAATATCATTTCAGATTCACCAGTTAGCCCTTACATACAATATGTGCATGAGAATGGCATTAACCCTTCATAACTGTCCATAACTATTCCCAGCGAGAGGGCTCAGTGAAATCTGTAAGACAGTATTTACGATATTTTTTTATTTTGATTTTGTTAGCATCCTAGCATAACATTTAAAATTAGCAATTAAGCACACCACAACATGCATCATTTCATAATTCCCTAAAAATTGTGCTTTGGAGCAGGGTTTTATAGTCCCTGGTAAAAAAAAAAATGGTTCTAACTATGCTTCTAAATTAGAAATGTTAATTTACCTGGGGGTAAAAGCAAAGTTTGGAACACAATCCAATGTTTATTCTTTATTTGTCCCACAAGCTTGTACCTATTGAATCAGAATCAAGTTTATTGGGCAAGTGTGTTAACACACAAGGAATTTGGTTCCAGCTGTTGGAGACTCTCAAAAGTACAAACAAATAACACGATACAATAAACTCGGATTATACCAGACATTTACAAAACAACACAGACAATAGGAGATATTATAAACAATACAAGTAATAAATTGGAATACAGAGTATATTACAGATCAGTAATGTACATCAAGTGTGAGAGTGCATGGTAGTGCAAATAACAGTATTGTGAATCGCATTAGATAGAGTTTACTTTATTACTTTCATACAATATACAGCAGCAATAGTGTGTGTAACATATGCAGATGATGTAATGAGTGACTGTTCTGATAATGCAGAGATTTAAAGATATAAATGATAGATATGAAGCATGGCATATATTTAAGGTCAGTTGTTAATGAGGGAGGGTGATTGCCTGGGGAAAGAAACTGTTTTTGTGTCTGGCAGTTTTGATGAACAAAGTTCTGTAGCCCCTGCCAGAAGGGAGGAGTTGAAAGAGGTTGTGTCCAGGGTGCGAAGGGTCAGCAGTTATTTTTCCTGCCCGTTTTTTGGTTCTTGTATGGTACAAGTCCTAAAAAGTGGGCATGGGAGAACCAATTGTTTATTCTAATGTTTTATTTATTTGCTGTACAGCCTATTAGCTACAATCTGTTTCTGTCCTGTTTTGTTGATGCTCCAAACCACATAGTGATGGGTGTGCACAGGACAGATTCAATGACTGCAGTGTAGAACTGCATAAACATCTCCTGTGGCAGACCATACTTCCTTAATTGGCATAAAAAGTACATCTTCTGATGGGCCTTTCTAAAAATAGAGTTTATTTTGGACTCCCATTTCAGGTCTTGGGAAATGTTAGTTCCCAGAAACTTGAAGGTCTCCACAAATGACACAGGGCTTTTGGATATTGTGATGGGGAGTAGTGTTGAGGGGTGTTTCCTAAAGTCAACTATCATCTCCACAGTTTTGAGTGCATTTAGGTCTTGGTTGTGCTGACTGCACCATAGCAGCAACCGCTTCACCTCCTGCTGATATGAAAACTTCGCCATCTTGGATGAGTCCAATGAGCATAGTATCATCTGCAAATTTGAGGAGTTTAACAGTTGGTTCACTTGATGTGCAGTCATGCAGTTTCCCTGTCTTCTGTTTTTGGAACAGCCAATTCACATCCTCTTCACAAATTGTGAGCGCAACTTAAGTGCTGGGAGAAGTTGTTAGAGGTGAAAGAGTTAAAACATTTCTCAACCAGCAGGCTCATTTCCAATACATACAATGTAGTATGCATTGGAAATGGACAGTATCCTGTTTCAACCAGATCCCAATGAACCTTTCTGTCAAACATAAATAACCTATTTATTGTATTATCTGTTTATTCCAAATAATAATTCAGAATCATTCAGATTGATTACTTATAAAACATACTTAGTTAAACCAAGAAAAACATCCAAAATCTTAACATACTTTAAATAAAAAAATTCTAGAATATATTACTCTTAACTGTTAGCAATTCTTGAATGACTACTGAACACAATGAGAATTATCACACAAACATTCACTTGTAGAGCTACCCAGAAAAAAGGTAATGCTGACAATACAGAGTGTATGAAGTCTACAAATTGGATATCCTAAAACAGCAGGAAAACCTAAACATTGGGTTTTTTTTTTTACTGCCACATACTGAGTTTAATGCATCTCAGCAGCTGGACATGCATGGCAATATAGAGACACTTAGCAGAAGTGTACGGACAAATGTTTAGTATGGACAAATATTATCAATGAACAGTACACCTCAACAACGATGAAACTGTAATAAATAGACATTCCGTTTTTGCTCGCTCCAGTCACTATTGGCTTACTGACTAGAGATAAACTTACAATTATAAGGAACAAACATAGGCACTAAACTTATACATTACTGCTACTTCAGAAACAATGTAGATTGTTAAAAGTGCTATACAAATAAAAATGAATTGAAATGTTGCAATGGAACAGATATTTGCAGACCAGTAGTAGCGGTAGTAATAGAGATAACAGCAGGAATGCAGATTTAACACAGTGATATAGTATAGCTACAGAAGGTCAAATAAAAAGAACCAAGGCTTTGCAGCAGCAGCAAAAGGAAAGAACCTTTTGCACAAACCTGCACAAAGAATTTTAATTACACTAGGATATTTGTCTGCATGTTTTTTTTTATCCCTTATTGCATGTGTCTAGCAGGGGCTTGCTTTGTGATTACAGAGTCCCCTAAATAAATGGATCGCTCTTGGTCCCCTTGCCCAGCTTATTAAAGGTCAGAAGGTTTTAATAAGGCCCCTGAAATCCTGCAGAAAGTCCACAAAGCTCTCGCTCTCATCAGCATAGTGTTGTTTGAGCGCAACTGAATGGCAGCCAACATTTTCTGAGACGCATTGTCACACAAAAAGGCAAATGAGGCAAAGACAAAATAATAGGCCTGCCTGCAAACTGGTGATTGGAGCAAACTTGTGGCAAACACTGTGTATAAGTACACTGCCATTAGCTTTTGTAAAGACATTTGTATTTCTGCTAAAAACCGAGAATTAAATGCTATGATGACAAATACACATTAAATGCCAAACCGAGAACTGTTCGGTTACGCTGGTAAAGACAGGATCCTATATAATCAGGCAGGCATTCAACTGAAAAAAGGCAATACAGAGGTCTGAAAAAAGCTATTCTAGCACAATAAAAGCTATTAGGACTGCAAGAAATAATCAGGATATCCTGTCGTATAATCTAGGCGCATACAAGATGCGCTACCGATGCACATCAGATGAGCAGTACTGACGATCACAACCTGTTGAAACAGTAATAGTATAACATGCAAAGGCATTTGGCTAGTGAAGCTGAAATCTGTTATTTGCTGAGGCTAATCTATGCCATTATCATAATCTTATTAGGTGTCAAATAACAGGCAGACAATATAAAATAAGAAATATTTGTAGTCATAAATGAGAACTCAGACGATGGTCAAAACCAAAAAGTACTACACAAATAACAAGAACTAGAAGACACAGGAAAAAGAACTGTGGGGTATAGGGGTTCCAGGTTCATTTTTGGCTTTGTAGGTGAGCATTAGTGTTCATCAGCTACAAAAAGAGAGTGAAAAAAGCCTAGCAGTGTGTATAGGAGAACCTAGTATGAATAAAAACAAGTTATACAAAACAAACACCTGTGTGGCCTGTGTAGGCAGAAATTAATGAATTCTCCTGATGTAAATGAGAAATCAACATTAGCTTGTTAATGTTTTTAGAAGAAAAGAAGAAAAGTGGGAAAGGGTAGCTCAGTGGTTAAATAATTGGAAGATCAAGTGCTCAAATCCAAGCATAATCAAGCTGCCACTGCTAACTATCACCTGCTCAGCTGTAAGTCACTCTGGATAAGGGCATCTGCCAAATGCTGTAAATGCAAGTGTAAAAGTGCAGTTTATTGTCCATGGTTGCTGCAAAGTTCATTTAAATTCAATTAATTTTTATTTATATAGCGCTTTGAACAATGGACATTGTCTCAAAGCAGGGTGAGGGTGAATACCATTCTACTAAATCAAGCTAAAACCCTCTACACTACAACCTCAACTGTGCCACCTACATCATCTGGACAGTTCAGAATCAATATTTGTCTGATAACTTTACAAAAACATAAAAAGTTAAATAAAATACAACCTACTTACCAGAGATGCATACTCATAATTCGCACTGGCTGTAAGCCAGTGGTACCGTTTGTATTTACTAGTCTGGAAGAATGATCTGATCTGGAAAAACCCTTTCCCAGGCTAAAACAAGCTAGCTAGCTAGCTTCGGTTTTGGCCGACCTCTCCTCACAATGTCTAGCTTTTCTTGAAAATGTATTTTTAAGTATGTCTGCGACCAAATCAATTTCTCGTCCTCCAAAGGCATAAAGGAAGAGAAAGGCTACGAAATGAAGATAATAGACTGTTGGGAAAAAATTTATACAATTTTATGGAACAAATATTAGAATTTAGGTTGTAAATGTAGGTCAGTGCTTCTGATAGTGTTTAGTCCAGCAGAGAAGGCTTTGCTAGCCCTGACGACCCACCACTGTGTTGAGGTGTGCAGTAGATAGTGATTAGATGCAAACTGTAGTGCTGTGTCAGTGTAGCAGACTGTTGACATTAACCACAGTCCAATCCATCCTCATAGCTCCTGTCTTACTCCGTGATTTCATGGTTTCCCAGGCCATTGATAAAAAAACCATCCCCAGCTGCACAGAGTGGCCTCTAACCGAAGAGAACACCATCCAGAGGCAGGCCGGGGTGAAGCGGGAACCTCAGGAGCATGCTCATCTTGACAGAAAGAAAGAGAGAGAGAGAGAGAGAGAGAGAGAGAGAGAGAGAGAGAGAGAGAGAGAGAGAGAGAGAGAAGAGAAGAGAAGAGAAGAGACCAGGTAAGAAAAATATGAATTATTAAGTATTATTATTGTTGTATAAAAGTTAAGGACACTGTGCAGTTGGGGACTCTAGCAAAACTTGCTATGACAGCATAAATAAAAGGGGAGAGCCAGACTATTAAGTGCTTTTTATGTCAGCAGTAGTATTTTATAATCAATGCAAGAATTATTTGGGAGCCAGTGTAGACTTATTAAAACAGGGGTGATGTGGTCAAAATTTCTAGATCTAGTAAGGACTCTTGTTGCTGCATTTTAAACTAAGTGAAGCTTATGTATACCATTATTTTAACGCCCAGAAAGTAAAGCATTACAGTAGTCTAATTTAGTAACAAAAGCATGAACTACTTTTTCTGCTTCCTGTGACAACATCATATTTCTAATTTTAGCAATATTTCTAAGATGAAAGAAGGCTATCCTGGTAATGTTATTCACTTGAGCCTCAAAGGAAAGTCTAGGGTCAATAATCACACAATAATCTTCGACTGCTGTACACACTGAGACATAAAGACCATCCAGAGATGCTACATAATTGGAAAGTTTACTTCTAGCTGCATGTGGTCCTAGTACTTCCTTCTTATCCGTGTTGAGCAGAAGAAAGTTATCAAGGGTTCACGGTGCAGGACCAGGGCCAGGAAGATTGTGAAGGACCTCAGCCAACAATGGACTCTTTTCTCTGTTGTGTTCAGGGAAACACTTCCGCTCCCTTAAAGGGAACACAGAGAGAATGAGGAGAAGCTTCTTCCCGCAGGCCATTCGGAGTTTAAACCAGGAAACACCCAGGATCTAAAAACTGGCCCACTCTCTCCATCATCACACTTTTTCTCTGCACATATTTTTCTTTTCGCACTTCGACACTTTAATCTCTGGTCTGTCACTTTAGCTCTGAACTTGCACAGCACAGTGCACTTTATATTTTATACCACACCATACTGCACACGGACACTTTAAGGACAATTACATAAACCACCTTAAACTGTTTACTGATTTACTGTTTACTGCCACAAGCATATTTTGTATATACACCTTTTTTCTCATATATACCTTTATATATTCTATATTTATATAGTTTTATACTTTATTCATCTGCCTTTTTTTCTTAGTTTTATATATATATATATATATATATATATATATATATATATATATATATATATACACAGTGGAACCCGGTTATGTCGATGTCCTAGGGGGTCGCCAAAAAGCATTGAGGTAACCGATGATCGAGATAAACGAAAATCAGTATGGCGGCAATATATTAACGTGCTTGAAATTTCTTTATGTACATGATGTGCGTTAATAAATGAGAATGTGCATGCACGTGTTTTTAAAGGGGTTTTTTACACAACAGCGTTGGCGCGATTTTTTTGATGAAGGCATGCTATAAAAATACATACAGTACATGTTTATCTGTCAGGAATCCAACTGCCACACCCCCTTCGGCCCCCTTCAGCGTGTCAGGTGCTTTCTCGGCTGCTTTCTCTGAAGCTCCGCTTCAATCGCGCATATATGGTGCTTGTTTATCATCATCACCAGCTCCTATTTAAACTTCCACACTCTCACTCTCCGTTATTGTTGGTATATGTTGGTTCACGGCGGTCGTTGTTATTGCGCATGCGTATCCCGGTACTTGTCTTCCCACCGGCACTCTCTCAACGGCTGCGCTTTTCTTCCCAAAGTGCACCGCGGATATATATATATATATATATATAATTTTTTATTTTTATTTTTTTTCTTCCCATCCTATTCCCTCATGCCAGACCGTTGTTAAAAAGCATTTCACTGCATGTCGTACCCTGTATGTATGTGTATGTGACAAATAAAATTTGATTTGATTTGATTTATGTCCTTTACATATTCCTCAACATTTAAGTTGATCTCTCTCATCTGGCTTTGCTGAAATATACAACTGTGTATTATTAGCATAGCAATGGAAGCTAATACCATGTTTATGTATAATTTCACCCAGAGGCAGCATTGACAAATAGCAGTGGGCCTAGGACAGATCCTTGCTGAACACCAAACCTTACCTTAAAGAGTGTGGAGAACTCCATTTACATCTATAAACTAATAGCGATCAGTAAGTTAAGACCTAAGCCAGTGGAGAGCTGTTTCCTTTATTTCAACAAAATTTTCTAGTCTAGCAGGGAGGATAGTATGGTCAATGGTGTCAAAAGCTGCACTAAGATCGAACAAAACAAGTAAAGAGACAAAACCCTGATCAGAAGCCAATAACAGGTAATTTACCACTTTATCTAACGCTGCCTCTGTGCTATGATGAGGTTTAAATTCTTACTGATATATTTAAACATTTTTATTCCTAAGTAGGTGTAAGCATAACTGCTGTGATACAACCTTTTGTAGAATCTTGAAGATAAAGGAAAGGTTTGATATTGGCCTATAGTTGGACAGCTGAAAAGGGACAAGGTCAGGTTTCTTAAATAAGGGGTTGATAACAGCCCGTTTGAAGGATTTATGTACATAACCATTGTTATGTGTTATGTTTTACACGATCAGTTCTTGCAGACGTAACAAATGGATAAACTTTCCTTTTTTTCCCTGCAACACTCATAGAGATAGTGTTATCTAGCTGACAGCAGCTGCATGTGATTGTGTGTGTTGTCGGAAGCTAATGGGCAAATTGCACGTGCAAAGTTTACTGTGCTAGAGGAATAAAAAGAAAAAATGTTTAATATAAAATTTTTTAAAAAGGAAGAAAGAAAACAGAGTTGCACATCGTGAAGCCGGCACAAAACGGTGCGGGAGGAAAGAGACAACTACAAGTCAGCAATAAATAAATAACATTTTAATAATAATACACTGACAACCAGACCAAAATAGTGGATCTAGTGGGAAAAATTGGTCCATATGATGAAACTATCGAGCAGTGGAGCTCGTATACTGAGCGGTATACTGAGTGGGCCACACCCATTGCTCCTGTATTTAAAAAGTATGGAACAGTCAGAATTTGTGGTAATTTTAAAGCTGTTTTTTTTAAAACCCTGTTTTAACCATAGAACAGTACCCTTGCTGTTAATTGAAGGTTTTTTTTGCTGGATTAGTGGTCAGCCAGACATTCAGCAAAATAGACTTATGTCATGCTTACCTTCAAATGCAGGTTGATACTGTTACCCAAGAGCTGTTGATCATTATGACACACAAGGGCCTATATAGATATCAGCGACTTCCTTTAGGAATAACTTCGGCTCCAGCATTGTTCTGGTGTGCCATAGACCAGCTCCGGAGTGGCTTAAATGGAGTACAGTGTTATCTTTATGACCTGTTAATTACAGGGAAAGATGATAAGGATCATCTCAAGAACCTAAATACAACACTACAGTGGCTAAAACAAAATGGTTTTCGGGTAAAAAAGGCAAATTTGAATTCTTTCGATGTTGGGTAGAAAGAATTTACATTTGCCTTTTTAGTTCTTAGAACTACTAACATACTATAAAAAGTTCATGCCAAATCTGACCAGCAGGCTTCGTCCCCTACATGGTCTGTTGAACAAGTCCATACAATAGAAATGGTCAGACAGATGTGAGAAGGCATTTAGGGATGTGAATTTTATATTAACACAATCCAAGGCCCTCACACATTATAATATAGACAGCTGGCATGTAATGCTTCACCATACGGTGTCGGGGAGTACTTTCACAGGTCATGGCATCCGGTGAAGAAAGGTCGATAGCCTTTGCGCCGAGGACCCTGAGCTCAGCAGAGAGCAATTATGCTCAAATTGAACGAGAAGCCTTAGAAATTGTATTTGGTTTAAAAAGATTTCACCAATACCTTTTCTGGCACAGATTTACTCGACTTACTGACCACCGACCACTTACTGCTATCTTTAGCCCTAACATTGGCATTCCCTCACTGGTGGCAAATCACATGCAATGCTGGGCTCTGTTGTTGTCAGCGCATCAGTATGATATCAAATACAGGGGATCTGTCCAGGCTGCCCCTGTCAGACATAGCACCAGTATGTGGTCAAGCTGACATCTTTTACTTTAAAGAAGTACAAAGTGCGCCTGTCACTGTGGCTCAAGTGGAACGATTAACCAGAACTGACCGAGTTTTGTCAGAAGACCTGTATCTCTCATGGCTAAAGAGGCGAGATGACAGAGAAATTTAAACCTTATCTGGTTCGACAATATGAGCTAACTGTACAGTCTGGCTGCTTTCTATGGGGTTATCGTGTCATTATACCTATGCCTCCGAGGAACCTTTTGCTGAAAAAACTTCATGCAGGTCATGCAGGAGTGGTCAGGATGAAAGAGATGGCATGCAGCTACTTCTGGAGGCCTGGATGCAGAGATTGAAGAGAAAGCAAAGGGATGTCCGGATTGCCAGAATGTTAGTAACATGTCACAGATGACCACCTTGCATACATAGGACTTCCCAGAGGAGCCATGGCAAAAAATACATATCAACTTTGTGGGACTAATAGAAAATCACATGTTTCTAGTGACTGTAGATGCTCACAGCAAATGGCCAAAGGTAGTAATTATGAACAGCACATTCTCTGAGAAAAATATTGAAGAGCTGAGATCTTTGTTCAGTTGTTTCGGGCTACCACAGCAGCTTGTAAGTTATAATGACCCTCAACAGGTGTCTGAAGAGTTTTAGTCCTTCTTGCGTGTGAATGGGATTCGACACATCAGGTCTGCACTTTATCATCTATCCACCAATGGCCTGGCAGAACCATTCAGCCAGACTCTGAAGAAGGCCCTAAAGACATCTCAGGGTAAGGACTCCCTAAATCAGCGGTTGAACACTTTTCTGTTTTTTTTTTTTTTTTAATAGGAACACGCCCCATGCAGTCACTAAAGTCTCCCCAACTTCAGCACTGTTGAAACAAAAACTATGCAACAGACTGGATCAGTTGAGACCAACAGGAACCAAACAAGGCAGGTGGATTGGTGATGTAAGGCGAAGTTTAGAAGTTTCAACAGAGGTAACAGCATGCTTGCTCGTAATTATGGAAAGACAGAAAAATGGGTACCAGCAAACATTCTTGCACAAACTGGCCCTGTTTCATACATTGTTAAAACTAAAGACAATCAAACATGGAGGATACATGTAGACCAGTTATTGTCTTCTGCAATCTCCACTGTTAATGTTTGGGAGGTCCAACAACAACACACGTCTGATGCTGACTCTGTTTGTGATGTGGTACCACGAATCTTGCCCCCACCACTTTCCAGTAAAAGTTTATATATATGTATATATACAGTACAGACCAAAAGTTTGGACACACCTGCTCATTCAAAGAGTTTTCTTTATTTTCAAGACTATGAAAATTGTAGAGTCACACTGAAGGCATCAAAACTATGAATTATCACATGTGGAATTATATACATAACAAAAAAGTGAACTGAAAATATGTCATATTGTAGGTTCTTCAAAGTAGGCATCAAGAGAATGCCAAGAGTGTGCAAAGCAGTAATCTAAGCAAAAGGTGGCTACTTTGAAGAACCTACAATATGACATATTTTCAGTTGTTTCACACTTTTTTTGTTATGTATATAATTCCACATGTGTTAATTCATAGTTTTGATGCTTTCAGTGTGACTCTACAATTTTCATAGTCTTGAAAATAAAGAAAACTCTTTGAATGAGAAGGTGTGTCCAAACTTTTGGTCTGTACTATATATATATATATATATATATATATATATATATATATATATATATATATATATATATATATATATATATATATATATATACAGTACATATATATATATATTATATATATTATATACATATATATATATTTATACTGTAAAAAAAAAAAAAAAAGTGTATTTGTTGAGGTTGATTTTGAAAGTAAAAGGGGATGAGTATGTTATGTATTGCATTCAAAGTGTTGCACAATTTGGCATTACAGCACTCCATACTGGTGCTCTGATTATGGCACATGCACAGTGGGCATAAAATGTTTCTCCTGTATACTGTAAACAAGTAGTTAAGTTGCGTTACAGAAAAACCCATTTCAGTGTCGTCGTTAAAAACAATACATGATCACTTTGTGCAGATATAACATAATGGAAGAGTTTATTATTTTTAGAATAGGTTCAAATACTTCTGGAACTTGTATGCAAGGAATACATGTTGATGATTATATAAGGAAATTAATGAAATTAAGTCATTCTCTTAAACAGGAGTAAAACTTTGTAATTTATTGTCTGTTATAATTACAATGCTATCTACTGGGTTATTTATACAATAATTTGGATTTATTTTCAACGTCTGGATTTTTTACCTGATGTTTTTAACTTTATTTTTGAAAAAGATAAAATCATTACTACCTATTGATGGTTTGCATGTTTGCATGTCGTTGACTTACGACCTATGCAACATTACTACCACAATCGCTAGCCACGGCGTACGACAGTGCGTAACAGCTTCTGGCATCATTTCACAGTACTGTACATGTAGCCTACTCTACTTACGACCAAATCGTAATGGTCGTAAGACCTGTCGGTCCCAATCGTGGTCGTAAGTCGACGACTACCTGTATGCTTATTTTCTATAAGGGTGGAGAAATATGCTGATCAGCAGCACTAAGAGCTTTTCTATAACTCCGGAGGCTCTCCTTCCATGCTATTTGAAATACTGTCAATTTGGTTTGACGCCATTTATGTTCTAATTTCCGAGTGGTCTGTTTTAAGGTGCACGTATGATCATTATACCATGGTGCTGATTTTTTTCTACCTGAACATCTTGGTTTAAAGGGGAGCTACATCATCTAGAGTGTAACGGAACAATGATTCTAGGCATTCAGTTGCCCAATCAAGCATGACGGGGTTAGAGGGAGATCTAATTAATGTCGAAAGTTGCGTGCGGTGATCAAAGGTTTTTGAGGTGATCAAAGGTTGAATAGAAAGTTGTCCGTAGAGATCACAAGAGCTTGACATGAACATGAATCACCTGGGATGAACAGCAGTTCATTAAAGATATTTGCTCTATGCAAGCCAACCCCAGGTAGCACTATTATAAACTCCTATGAAGCATGGTAGAGGTAGCATCATTCTCTGGTGTTGAAATTCAAAAGGTGGAACTAGAAATCTTGTTGCCTGCAAGAACAGGTACAGCTAAAAGCAAGCTAATTCTTGAGCAGAACCGTATTCAGTAGCTTATAGCTTTGTATGCGTGATAGTATGCTTGATAATAAAATTATTGGAATGGATAATACAGTGAAACTTAAAATCTGAAATACTAAGTAAACTATTGAAAATGTGCCTGGATGAAAACATTAGATAATATGTATAGTAACTCCTAAAGCAGCAATGATGCATCAGATTCTTCACACTGACATTAAGTACAGGTACACTGTACAGAGCATTAGAGTAAATCACTCAATCTTTCCACCTCTCATTATAATCATGATCATGGATAACTAACTTCATCCTGCTAGCCAAGGTAACTCCACAGGCCTGTTATTGTGCTGCACTGACTAATTACCCCCTTTAAACATTTTGAATAGAGGAAAAGACTCGCTCACAATGCCAAATAATTGCAGCAATTATCCAAGAGTTGAACGTGCATTATACCTTTCTGTGAGTGTGTAAGGTGTGAGCAATGTGAGAATGACAGATGAGAAAGCAGGCTTGATTCTATATAACAAAATGAGCACAACATGTTAATTATTCTTCATAATGTTCAATGTCATCTCACTTACACGCACACACTTTGCTGAATTTCCATATATTTTTATATATTTCTATACATACTGGCTCCTCCTTAACTCTCTCTCTCTCTCTTTCACTCTCTCCGGTCATGAGCTGCTTAATGAAAGCTGCCTGGATGATGGCAACTCGTTTCACACACCACTTATTACTAATGAAGCTCTGCTCATACAGAATGATCCCTCTCCTTTACCACCCCATTTTCTCTTTCTTTCTCTCTCTCCCATATCTATCAATAAAGTACAAGTTGACTCAACGGGGAACAGGCGGGAAATCTCTACATGTCTGAACATAACGTCTGTCAGAGTCATGGAGGAGAGTTAAGTTTTCTGAAAGCTGATTATCCAGACTGTAAACTTTTAATTCACTCACCCATCCTCTTCAGAGCGAAAAGAAAATTGCAAACGGATGTTGAGTGTGTGTTGATGAAACTCTGGAATTGTGTGTGGCTGGACAGCAGAGGAGGAAATCAGCTCAAAAGCACGTCTGTGCAGACCAAAGCCTCTATCAGCAAGACCATCAGCCTCACGCCCCCGGCAAGCATGATGGAACAAACAGCCTGCTTTATAGCGAGCATGGTTATTAGATTGCTGAGATGTTGGCCTGCATTTCCGAAAGCATTGATAGAACAGGCACAATGGCACAGGACAGGCACAGGACAGTTTTGGGTGATGTGGTGGCAATTACAATAAAGAATTTGGCATTGATTAAATTATGTGAAAGTTGATGTTGTACAATACACAAAGCAAATTATGTTCTCTGACTGCTATATGAATATTCAAATATGCATTTAATTAGGGATTTTCCAATACAATACAGCTTTTTTATCTTTTTTTTTTCCTCCTTTCTATTTACATTAACATTTTCTTAATGTTACTGTTCTTCTAATTTCCCAGACTATAGTTCATGGTTTTTTTTTTCTTTAAAACATCTATATGACACGTATGAACCCTTTGTGGCATGAATATTTGTTCTATAGTGCTCAAGCAACACTTTTCAGGTTAAATAAATGACCTTCTTCACTGTCTTGTTTTCAATCTCTCAGCTTTCTATTTGTCCATTATCTATTTGCACTACTGCTTTATTATGGTCCATTTTGTACAAACCTGACACACCATTACAAGTACCATTACAATTCATCAAGGTGTTCCACAGGGCTCTGTCAGCGGGCAACTTTTATTTCATTGATTCATTAGTGTGCTGATGTCACTAAGATTGCTAGCTAAGTAAGGTTTAGCACTTAAAAGCATTTGTACACCATCTAAACTAAATGTTTGAACATTGGATGATGGCTCCATATACAATACATAATGTGTATGAATCAGTGTCTGCCGAAAGAAGAGAGCAAAATTGGTAGTGCCATCTATGTGGGTGGGTTGGCATACTATATCTCCATTGTCAATCACTGCAACACTATCTAGCCAAAGATTTTTCTAAACTCATGCATGTAGAAGAGGATGTATATTGTAGGATGGGAATTTCCTAAAACTGTTACACTGTTATATTATGTAGCATAAGCAGCAGTTCACAAAAATAAAAGTTAGCTTTCCGTATCATAGAGAAAGCATGTGTTCATATTCTGCCCACATATTCCATATATATTTTGCTTTCATTATATTCATCATACATGATAAACTACTGTGATTGCGTGCATGTTTTCAATCCGACGTATCTCAAACTTCGAAATTAAGTTCTCAAGCATACGTTTTTTTGACCATGATTAGAAGTCCACGATTTTAACCATTTTGAGCTTTCACTTCACAAATAAAATTATTGCTGTTCTACCACATATTGGTATGAGATCCTGAGCTATATGTACATGCCTTTTTTGTCTAAATTTCTCCATAAAGTTTACTCCAAAAAATGCAAAGGAAGGCAGACTATCTTTCACTAACCACAACCCTGTGACCCGGTGTGCCTTTACAGCCTCACATGTCCATCACTGTTTCTTTAATAAACCCCCAGTGAACACTGCATTTAAAGTGCCTCCCAAACTTAGTCGACTCATCAGAATCATAAGTGACCCGTCATCAAATTTTACTTTAGGAAGTACAGTTTAAAAAATATTCAGCTCCACCATCTGGCTAAATGATCAGGTGCTGTTTTTTAAAACAGCAATACAATTTTGACTAATTGCTGCCTATTAAAGACCACTGAGCCTTTAATGACAGTGGTGATAAACAAGCCAAATACACAAAACTCTAAGTAATGCATTCTGATTATATTTTAAAGTACTTCTTATTTAAAACAACCACACTGTGTATTTATAAACACAGGCATTCCAGTCTAATAGTGGCTCTATTTATTTATTTTTTTCCTCCAAATTCAAAGTCTCATTTTTTCATAATGAAAGAAAATGTGACACTTTGAGTTTGCATTCAGTCTAAAATATTATTTAATATTAAAATGATGTAACATCATGATCCAATGCAATACCCTCATTAAATTACACTCCATATCATAAAAGAAAAAAAAAAGAATAAACAAAAATGTTGGTATTAAAAATTGTGTATATCAGATATATCTGTTGATTTGGTAAAATGTTCTGCGCGGTTGTGTTTGTAAGTGTTTGTAAACATTTACTCTCATAAATGGTATTAATTGAAATGCATTATTATATTACTATCAAACTGACTACACTTTTGTAATTTCTATGTACCTTCCACTTGTGCATATATTTTACCTAAAATCTTCATATGTGCTTTTTGAACATTACTACTAATCTTCTTGGAAGATGTTTCACTAGAGTTTGGAATGTGCTTGTGGAGATTTGTGCTCATTCAGCTACATTACAAGGGTGTTAGTAAAGTCAGGTACTAATGTAGGTTGAGAAGGCCTGGGGTTATGTCAGCATTTCAATTAATCCCAAAGGTGTTCAGTGCAGTTAAAAGATATATACCTTCCACTCCAACCCATATAACCCATATTTTAATAGAGCTGGCTTTGTGCACATGAGCACTGTCATGCTGGATCAGGTTTGCAACAGAACAATGTGACTGCGTCCATAGACACCCTAAACAATTGTGTGCATCCAACCTTGTGGTAACAGTTTTGGGAAAAAGCACATATGAGTGGAAAAGTTACATGTCCCCATACTTTTGTCCAAATATTGTATGTTATTTTGACTGTTCCTTGAGTTTAAATCTTAGTTTCTCTTTTGCTGTATTCAGTCTCTAGTGTCAGTGCTTTATAACAGCCAGTTTTCCACCATGGGAAAATCTTCTAAACCATGTGTTTTTCCTTTCTGGGTTTTTTTTTTTAGGTACTAATTTAGAAGTAAAAAGAGAGGTCCATGTTTACAAAAAAAAAATTTGCATTGGGAAAATTGTGGCTGCATAAGACAACAAAGGTTTCATTTGCAGTTATAGTCATGGAAAAACAGAAGACCACTAAGAGAGAGAGAGAGAGAGAGAGAGAGAGAGAGAGAGAGAGAGAGAGAGAGAGAGAGAGAGACAAACACAAACAGATAGAGACCAAAAGAAAATACCAGAAGCCCTAGAAACTAGAAACACAGAGACAGACATAGAAACAGAAAGCCAACGTCCAGGAGACTAAAATAGGAAAAATCTAAGAGACATGCACAGAAAGGCGGTAATTCTGTAACACACACACACACACACACACACACGCACACAAAAAAAAAAATGGAAAAAATTATAATAGAGGAAAGAAATGTATGGAGGTTCAGTCGTGTATCCATGAAAAATTATTTTTTGTGTGTGTGTGTGTGTGTGTGTGTGTGGTGTGTGTGTGTGTGTGTGTCTGCATGCATGCCTGGCTATGTAAGAAGAAAATTACAGCACAAATACATCTATACAGGCAGATAAATATTTCATAAAAGACACACAATCCACCTTGACACGACCAGAGACTTCTAATTGGTAACACAAAACTCATGTAAAATTATGACCCAGCTTTTTAAGATTTTAGAAAAGACACACGTTCTTATAAAAGCTTAGCATTTCACACTATTAGCACAGGGAAAAATTAACAGCATTAACTTCTTCAGTAGTTTAACTGAAAGAAGAATAAGATGGTGGAAACTGAAGGAGGAAGACTGTAGTGTGAGATTCAGGGAAGAGGTCGGACAGGGGCTCGGTGGTGGTGAAGAGGTGCTGGATGATTGGGCAACTACTGCAGAAGTGTTAAGGGAGACAGCGAGAAAGGTACTTGGTGTGACATCTGAAAATAGAAAGGAAGACAAAGAGATGTGGTGGTGGAATGAGGAAGTGCAGGAAAGCATAAGGAGAAGAAGGTTTCAAAAACAGAATTAGGATCGACAGAGTGATGAGAATAGTAGGCAGGAGTACAAGGAGATGCTGCAGCAGGTAAAGAGGGATGTGGCGAAAGCCAAGGAAAAGGCATTTGAGGAGCTGTATGAGAAGTTGCACACTAAGAAAAGAGAAAAGGATTTTTACCGATTGGCTAGGCAGAGGGACCGAGCTGGGAAAGATGTGCTGCAAGTTAGAGCAACAAAGGATGGAGATGGTAATGTGTTGACTTGTAAAGAGAGTGTGTTGAAAAAATGGAGTGAATATTTTGAGCAGCTGATGAAAGAGGAAAATAAAAGAGAGAGAGAGAGAGAGAGAGAGAGAGAGAGAGAGAGAGAGAGAGAGAGAAGGTTGGATGATGTGGAGATGGTAAAGCAGGAAGTGGATAGGATTAGTAAGGAGGAATTGAGAGCAGCAAATAAGAGGATGAAGAATGAAAAGTCGGTTGGACCAGATGACATACCAGTAGAAGCATGGAGATGTTTAGGAGAGATGGCAGTGGAGTTTTTAACAAGATTGTCTAAGATTTGGGTGAGGTGAGAGGATTCCTGAGGAATGGAGAAGGAGTGTGCTGGTACCAATCTTTAAGAATAAGGGAGATGTGCAGACCTGCAGTAACTACACGGGAATAAAAGATCAGTCACACCATAAAGTTATGAGATAAGAGTAGTGGAGGTCATGCTGAGAGAAGAGGTGACCTAATGTGTGCAATAGTATGGTTTCATGCTGAGAAAGAGCACCACAGACGCATTATTTATTAATTTTTTTATTATTTACTGTTAATGGAGAAGTATAGAGAAGGTCAGAAGGAGTTGCATTGTGTGTTTGTGGATTTAGAAAAAAGTGTATGACAAGGTACCGAGAGAGGATTTGTGGTACAGTATGAGGAAGTCAGGTGTGTCAGAGAAGTATTTGAGGGTGGTGCATGACATGTATGATGACAATGTGACAGCAGTGAAGTGTGCAGTAGGAACGACAGACTGGTTCAAGGTGGCAGTTTGACTGCATCAAGGATCGGTTCTGAGCCCTTTTCTGTTTGCAGTGGTGATGGACAGGTTGATGGATAAGGTCAGGCAGTAGTCTCCATGGACTATGATGTTTGTGGATGATATTGTGATTTGTGGTGAGAGTAGGGAGCAGATGGTGAAGAGCTTGGAAAGGTGGAGGAACGTGCTGGAGAGAAGGAGAATGAAAGTCAGTAGGAGTACGACAGAGTACATGTGTGTGAATGAGAGGGAGGGCAGTGGAGTGGTACGGTTGCAGGGAGAAGAGGTGAAGGAGGTGGAGGAGTTTAGGTACCTGGGGTCAACAGGTTAGAAAAGTGAAGAAAAGAGTGCAGGTAGGATGGAGTGGGTGGAGAAGAGTGGCAGGAGTGATTTGTGATAGAAGAGTATCTGTGAGAGTGAAAGGGCAAGTTTATAGGACTGTGGTGAGACCTGTGATGTTGTATGGTTTAGAGACAGTGGCACTGAGTAAAAGACAGGAGGTGGAGCTGGAGGTAGCAGAGCTGAAGATGTTGAGGTTTTCGTTTGGAGTGACGAGGATGGACACGATTTGAAATTTGTTTATTAGAGGGACAGCGCATGTAGGACGGTTTGAAGACAAAGGGAGCGAGGCCCAATTAAGATCATTTGGACATGTGCAGAGGAGGGACATGGGGTATATTGGTAGGAGAATGCTGAGGATGGAGCCACCAGGAAGAAGGAACAGAGGAAGGCCAAAGAGGAGGTTTATGGATGTCGTGAGGGAAGACATGCAGGTAGTTGGTTTGAGAGGCAGATGTAGAGGACGGGGGGTATAGAGACAGATGATACGCTGTGGCGACCCCTAATGGGAGAAGCTGAAAGAAGTATATATATATATTCTACAGAACTTCTCTGTAGTTTGAACTACAGTAGATCGTCTGTTGGATTGGACCACATGGACCAGCATTCGCTTCCCACATGCATAAATGAGCCCTGGCCATACATGACCCTGTCGCCGGTTCAACACTGTCCCTTCCTTGGAACACTTTTGATAGATTCTGACAATTGCAGACCAGGAATATCCTACTAGAGCTGCAGATTTGGAGATGCTCTGACCCAGTCGTCTAACCACCACAATTTGGCCCTTGTTAAACTCACTCAAATCCTTGCGCTTGCACATTTTTTCTACATTCATCTGCTTCTAAAACATCAACTTTAAAGACAAAATATTTACTTGCTGCCTAATTTATCCCACTCACTAACAGGTGCCATGATGAAGAAATAATGAGTGTTATTAAATCACCAGTAAAATGTTACAATGTCATAATGTTATGCCTGGTCTGTGTATCTATCACAATACTTATTCTATTCTACTATATTCAAAATACATTCTAATCATTTGATATTTGTTAGATTGATTTTTATATTTGTATTATTTGGAATCAGCTTTGTGTGACCTAAGTTATCTACAAAGCGCACCTACATGGTTGATTTGTGTCAATAAAAACAACCGTACTGTACAAAAAGCATTGCTTCAAAGTGCAGCATGTGTAGTGAGGTGTAGCACAACACAACCTGATTTACACTAATGAGCTTTTCTCCATCATAAAGACCGAGAATCCTATTAGTAAAGCTGGGGGTTGGGATGCACCGTTTGAACAAATAGAACTTGATTTTCGAACCTAGCATGGTGCATAAAACAGAAGAAAATTGCAGTAAGCATGATCCAAACCTGAGAATTAATAGAGTAATGTGGACTACATAAAATGGCATGATATGATTATTAATGATTGTGGAATTAATTGATATGAATTAATTATTATGCAAAGTAGCCACTATTACTATTATTGTCTCATTGTCCAACCCATTAGTACTCCTCATTCAGGTAATCACATATTTCTTACTGTTCTTGTTATATTACTGATTTACTGTCACCTGCATGAATAGGGGAAAAAAGAAAAAGAAAAACACTTCTGGATGTTCTTAGTTTCTGAGGGGTGACAGTCTTATAAGAGACAGCAAGAAAGATAAAGCGGGGCAACACACTTTACCCAAACAGAAGAAAACAGTTAGCTTTGAAGGAAAAAAAAACAATACATGTGAATGACAGAAAATAAATTTTCCCTTTTCTCAACTATGACAGACAGTCAGAGGAAAAAGGACATCTACATATAGAGAGACAGAGACAGGGAGCCAATGAAAGAGACAGACATGCAGAGGCCATGACAGCTGTAGCTAGAGAGATAGAAATGAGATATAACACATTGAGACACATAGAAAGAGAGCATCAAAGTTCAGGAGACAGCTACAGAAATACAGAGACAGAAACAGACACACACACACACACACACACACACACACACACACACACACACACACACAATAATAGTTGAGGTCATTTCTTTCTAAAATCCTTGAACACTGTCTACAATCAACTCTTTCTGTCTCTCACAGAACAACCTCCACAACATCCTTTAAAGCAACACATTCCACAGAGACTGCCCTTTTGGCCATCACTGAGAAACTACATGCTGCTAGATCTGCCAAGCTGTCATCATTCCTCATCCTCCTCGACCTTTCCACAGCATTCGACATACTCAACCACAAGACTCTCTTGTCCATTCTCAGGAGTCTTGGAATTCAGGACACAGCATGATGGCAGCTCTTCATCTGAAATACAGTCAAAAGAAACTGCTGTTCATGCCAGGTGATCCATTCCAGTGTCAGGAGAAACCTTCCTGGACAACTCTCTGATCTCACCTTTGGACCCTGCATGCAACCTTGGGGTAACCAATTTACAATCAATACTCAATGTTCTGACCTGCTCATGTAATCTAATAATTTTCTACATCAGAAAACATTTCTGTCTACACAGGCCACTATAACACTATAATGCTACTTTATATACATATATATATATATATATATATATATATATATATATATATATATATATATATATATATATATATATATATATATATATCACACTATAAATCTGATAAAACTAATATTCATTTATCCAGGTGTACTTTATTGAATTGGTGTAAAAGTGTAAATATAGAAAAGTTGATAGTAATAAAAAAAAAAAAGTTTTCAGACTAGCTCTGTTTACAAGAAAGTGTGTAAACGTAGATAAATAAAGTACTATCACCTTTAAAATAGATCCACATCTGGAATAGAGGTCTTTTTTGTAGTATGTCTTGCCCCTTCTGAAATTCGCTATGGATCTATTTTTCTCTTTTTCTCTTTCCTCGCTACATGTGTGTGTTTGTGTGTGTGTGTGTGTGTGTGTGTGTGTGTGTGTGTGTGTGTGTGTGTGTGTGTGTGTGTGTGTGTGTGTGCGGGGGCAGTTTGGGTTGTGCGCTTCCCAGAAAAAAGAAAGTGAAGGTACTGGGTTCTGCTTGCCTAACTCACTGACGTAATGAAATCAGAAGGGTAGAATCATCAAACACACAAATACACACACACACACACACACACACACACACACACACACACACACACACACACACACACACACTACACACTCACACCGTAAGCAAAAGAGCAGATCATGCAGGTATTTTTAGCTCCCCCCCCGCTGAAGTGTATGAGGACAGATAGGACATTGGGTCCGGCCTATTTGGAGAAAATTGTCCCCGGTAGGGATGCGCATATTTGGTCTCTGTTAGAACATCTGAGGAGCTGCAGATTTGGTAAAAAATATAAATAAATAAAAAACATTAACTGCTAAAAACCTACGAAATCCAATAAAATGCGAAAGAATAATTAAGATAAGATATACAAACACATACACACACACACATCAGAAATCAACTCTTTAACATACAGCAGAACTGCACCTGATTTAATCACAAACCTATGTGTGTGTGTGTGTGTGTGTGTTTCGTTGCTAAGTGAGCACTCTGATGGAGTGTTAGAATTAAAAAACAAAGGAGAATAACAAATACAGAGGGTGGACATTTTAGCCGAACAATGGAGCAGCAGGACTCCAGAGATGAAAAGATACAGAGAAAGAAAACTCGGCGAGATTGATGCCAAGAATGAGAGACAGACATGCAGAAAGAGTGGTAGAGGGTGTGAAAGATGCTGACACTACACTACACTGGAGTTTGAGGACTCTTCATGGTGTTTCACTAACAAACCTCTTCACTCGAGGAGCGATACAACATCAAAACACTAAACCAAATGTCACAGACCTTTCCTCAACACTCCTCTGCTCTCGCTCTCTCTTTTCTCTCTCAGACTCTCCTAATCCCCCAGAGTCTGGGTAATGAGCGGCAGGCAAGCACAGGATGCCCGAAGGAACACACACACTCAAAAACACACACACACACACACACACACACACACACACACACACACACACACACACACAGAGAGAGAAAAAGAGAGCATGAGTGAAAGTGACTCAATAACAATACATACTCATTAATAAACACATGCACACACACATACGCACCTCCTCTCATTACCACCACTTGATGCCTATTATTACTATATATCCAGAACCCCTTTCTGTTTAATAAATACAACCTTTCACACATCATTTCTGTACATTCAGTTCAGCTTCACACAACAAAAATTAAAAGTACACCCATACACACACAGTAGAGTTCAAACATCTTTTGACATTTCATAATTATATTTTCATGCTTAGTTTCATGTTATTTAGAGCTTTCTTGTCCTAAAATATCTCCGTCCTTCCCTTAAAAAGATTAATAAAGGCCGCACTTTTAACACAGAACCTGTAGAAACGTTAACAAAATTGCTAAATAATAAAAGGTTAGCAAAAACCACTACAAGCACTACTATGTTTTATAGCTACTTTATTCACTAAAAGATGGATAGGCACATTTAATCTATATTAGTAGAGTTACTACTTTTTTGCTAACCTTTTTGCTATTATTGCTATTACTTTGATATTAATTCTGTGGAAGACTCTAATATAGATTTTTTTGTATAAATGGGCTCCCTGTTTGCACCTCTCACACCATTGCACAACTGAAGGCCTTAAAAACAACAGTTAATTGCAGTTTAGTAATTTTTACAATCATGCTATACACTATAGGCATGGGTTTCACACCATGTTTACAAGAAACTGCAAGAGTACACTCATGACTGTCTGAAGACACTTGCAGACCAATAAATTTTTTTTTTTTTTTTTACATAAAATAGAGCAAGAGCATCGTTTCATACTTTAATTAGCAAGAGGGTTGCAAAATTTAAAAACAAAGACAGCTAGCAATATTGAAAGAAAAAAAAGGAAAAAAAAACATAAAAAGGTGCTAGCCAGAAGTATGCAGTTGAAGAGAGTTTTTGTGCAGAATAAATTTTGCATTAGGGATTTCTGTGTGAGAGAGATTTGAAAGAGGTTGGTGCATTCATTCATCCAAATAAAGCTTGAGTAAACTGTAGAATCCGCCGTGTCTCGTTGGTGCAGCTGAGTGGAGCTCATTATCTTCCAGAAGATTTCGTACCATCAGAGCTTTGTTCTGTATGTACACAATCTGATCGCATGGCACCTGCGTGCTGGCTTAAGACAGCGGCAGGTTTCTAAGTGTGTGTGGTTGTGTTTGTGTGCGTATCTAGTCACATGTGGTCAGATTTGTTAAATCAGGATGGATTAAAGAGGTGGTAGTGGTTGTTGTTGATGTCAGCCACTACCTCATCAGGAAAGCAGTGAGATGTAACTGCAGTGCACACACACACAAACACCCCATCACTTGCAAGGGTAAATAGAAGACATGTGACAGAAAACAAAGCAGTGTGTGGACATAAGGACAGAATGAAGTGTACACATGTCAATGAAGATGCTGTTAGACTAATATAGAGTGCAAAATGGAGTACATCTGAAATGTGTGGTGCATAGAAAATGTGTCATGATTGACTTGTGTGTTTTACTGAGTCAAATCCAGCACAGTCAAACACAAAGGTCAAAACACAGATAAGCAGACTTAATAAAGAGCAGACAATTAAACAGTGCTAAGAACAAAGACTAGGATTAAAGCCAGGACAAAGAAACATGGTAAACATGGCTCAGATTTAAGATCATGACAACAATCACAACATTAGCAGAACATTTTGAAGGCATGCAGAGTGTATAAGTGTTTTTTTTTATGACTGCTGTGCATGAAAGTGCTAGAGTTTAACTTGTTGTCAAGATGAACATAGATGTACAGGTGAACATAAGAGATGCTGGTAAATATGTAAATGATAGCATTTCGACATGTACATGCAAAGTCATGCACCAAGTATAAACCATCATTCGAAATAAAAATTGCACAGAATTATTTTCAGCAAAGCATTGATGCATTAAGGATATAAAGAGGTAAACTAATCAGGAACTAACACAGAACAGGTGAGCATGACTGGTAACAGACCAATGACATACCATGAGTGGAGAATGGACCCAAAATAGAAAGTATACTGCAGGACATGCTAAATAAAAGCATATAACAGACAAAAAATAAACCAGAAAAATACTAAGACAAGAACTAAAAGAGAGAGGTTTTAAGTCTATAAATCTTTTTAAGATTAAGGTTATTAGAATAAAATCAATTAAAATAGTTAGTAAAATCTGTTACACAAAATCCAGGAAGAATAATGTATGATTACGTGTTAATGTCAGATTATACAATAAATAATTATGCATAAATAAATTATACCATTAAACAATAGATCTGAGATTTAAGAAAACAACTGCATTTCACTTACAGCATCAAGCAGTGTGATCCCAGTTCATGCAGAAAATAGCACATCGCTAGATATGTTATTTAAAATAATTGTTTGGTTATAAAGCATTTTTATTGTACATGAAAGTTTTTGTTATTTACAGTATGATTCACTTTTGCTTTTGGCATAATGGTACGCTGTCCTGCTATTTCTGACATTTAGAATCATCATAGCTGCATTCACACACATTTTAATTACATTAAAAATGTACGTGGTTGTAATGACCCTAAATCAGTGGCTGGTAAGTGTTCATCAGTCACATCAAAAGAGCGCTGATCTTAAATCATGACCAAAGAGCTTTGTTTATTCTAGTGTGCGACTTTTGTATGTGATGGTAAAATTTGCCATATGATCATGCTGTGTAAAACTGCTTAAGGCAACCTCCATGATCCGAACCAGTCTGGGTTCAAAGCGGCACATTCCACAGAGACGGCCCTATTGGCTGTTTCTGAGAAACTGCATGCTGCTCGATCAGCCAAGCTGTCATCTGTACTTATCTTCCTGGACCTTTCAGCAGCATTTGACACAGTCAACCACAAGACTCTGTTGTCTACCCTCGAGAGCCTCGGTATCCACAATCTGCCCAAGTTCTCTCACTGCTGCGCTCCCTTCACTGGCTTCCAGTAGCTGCACGCATCAGATTCAAAAAACTGATGCTTGCCTACAAAGCCAAAATTGGACCAGCACTATCTTACCTCAGAGACCTCATCACATCTCGCAGAGCACCACGCTGTCTGAGATCCTCCAGCACTGCTCGACTGGTACCACCTTCTCTCAGAATGAGAGGTAAGTATACTTTAAGGCTCTTCTCTGTTCTGGCACAGAGGTGGTGAAATGAACTTCCCCTAGATGTCCGTACAGTCCCTGGCTATCTTCAAGCGACGGTTGAAGACCTACCTCTTCGTAAAATACCTAAATTAGCACTTTCCAGGTTTGTTTTGTAGAATTCAAGAGTTATATTTATATTAAGTTTGTAATCTTGCGTACCAGTGTAGATTTATTCATTGCTAGAGACTCAAAGTACTTTTGTACGTTGCTCTGGATAAGGGCGTCTGCTAAATGCCGCAAACGTAAATGTAAATATGGCAGACATATAACAGAGCTGTCAAAAAGAGGTAGGAGTGAATAAGGCAGCTGTGAATATTCAAAATCTGTTCTGACCAAATAGACTAGTTAGTGGGCACAGACACCAATAACGTTCAAATCACTCATTTTATTTTTATGTAGGCCCCTCCTTGTGCATCAAAAATCAGCTCTGACTTATCACTTATCAAGGCATGGACTCCACAAGACCATTGAGGGAGTGCTGTGGTATTTGGTATCTGTTAGCAGCAGATCAGTCAAACTTTGTAGAGAGGCCTAAATGGATCAGACTTATTAGTCCAGCATTGACTTTAAGGAGTATGTTTACCATTCAGTAATCTATTGCAACAATGTTCGGTACTGTAGGTGGTGTGTGTCAAAGCATCACACTGTCTCTGCTGTTGTGCCTTCCCATAGTGCATCCTGGTGCTATCTTTTTCCCAGGTGAAGGTAAGGCATATGCAGCCAGCTGTCAACATAATGTAAAAGAAACATGATTCATGAAACCAATCTATTTCCCTCTCTTAATTCATAGTCCAGTTCTGATGCTCAAGGGGCCATTGAAGCCACTTTTGACAGTGGACAGCGATTAGTATGCGCACACTGACCTGACTGCAGCTCATTTCTCCTACTGAAATTAATTCTGACTGATTGAGAACAAAATGGATTGGTGTACTCACTCTCTAATAACACATGGCTAGTGATATCCAAGTCTATGGGAGAAGGGAACTAACATACCCTGGTACAGAACAAATTTTATATGACAGACGTTTTGACAAGGAGAGCCTCTATTATTTTACCTAAATGGATCTGTTGTAATTTAGAATAAAACACATTGTGGTCATTAGATTATAGTCGTCACAGCAAACAGCAATGCTCGTTGTTTGGCTTTGTGTACATGTGTTCCCTGTTTACTTTATAGTGCTCTATTTGGATGTCGTACATTATGGACTGCCATCTAAATCTTCTAATAACAATGTCTTAATGGTTTATTATTTTATTACACACAGCCCACACTAATGTCTTATTATATAATATATTATATATATTCTAATTATAAGGCCAGTTTATCTGAATGTGAACTTTGAAAAAACTTATAATAGTCATACTTTTTAGTGGTCTATGTTCAGAATTTATTTTATGCTTCTATAAATCTTTTTGATAGTGTTCTTTTGGAAGCCCGCCTGCACATTACATTTCTTGCTCCTAATCTTTTTAAATCATATTCATGATTTAAAAAAGAATTGTTAAAGCAGAAAAAAACACTGAACACTGTGTTGCACAAGGGGTACTTCATGAGGAGGGTTGAGGACCCATGGTATGCTCATCCACAATCAATCCTGTGGAATCCACAATTTAATCCATTCCAGATATTATATAATCTCTCTCACTTGCTAAGTACAGTCCTGCTAACCCTAGTGTACTTCCTTATATTTAAATTAATTTAGACAATTTATTAATTGACCTTTTCAGTCACTTCCCCAACCCCCTTCTGTTTGATCAAATGTAACCAGGGATAGTAAAAACTAATACAGTATGTGCTTTCTCTGAGAAATGTAAAGGCAGCCAACTGCACCTTTCTCTATCAGTGTTATGCTGTGT